>CACVCL010030088.1:0-56176 GCA_902729485.2 Mus minutoides
AGTTGGCCATCATTGGGAAGAGAGGCCCCTTGGTCATGCAGACTTTATATGCCCCAGTACAGGGGAATGCCAGTGCCAAGATGTGGGAGCGGGTGGGTAGGGGAGCAGGGCCGGGAGGGGGGAGGGTATAGGGAACTTTCTGGATAACACTTGAAATGTAAATAAAGAAATTATCTAATAAATGTTGGAAAAAAAAAAAGAAGGTTAGTGAAGCGTGAGCCCGGGAGTAAGGTCTTCAACAGAGTTCCTGCATGGTTTCTGCTTCAAGCTCCTGCTTGAGTTACTGCCCTGACTTCCTTCAATGATAAACTGTAAATTGAAGATTGAAATAAACCCTTCCACCACTAGGCGGGTTTTGATCATAGTGTTTTATCCAACAACACAAAGAAAACTAGAACATGGAGGGCGGGAATAGGTGCTGCTGAACATCCTATGGCAAACCCACAATTTCCATGCATCCACAGTGCATTGTCTGACTCTAATAGAGATTAGTCAAGAAGTTGGAGAATGCTGAGCTAGCCTGAAATTTTTAATTCATGTAATCTTCCTCTGCTCTGGATGGGGCTCTATCCTTACCATTGTCTTTTGAGATCACCATATCCTCAAAATCCAACCTCCAAGCCATACACTGGCCCTAGCTTCTTCATAGGAAGTGAAAACGAATGCTCAAAAACTCAACTTGGTTGAGTAGCAAACATGCGTCAAGAGCTGTGAATGTGGATTATCTCGTTTTGTCCTCAAGACAGCTCTAATTGGGATTGAACTCAAGTGTTCATAAGACCTCTAATATTATACAATGGTCTTCTGTAATCAAATAGCAGATGCAGGAGGTGTGTTGAATAACAAATAGCTAAATTAAGTGGACATGCTAAGACTTGAGGGGCTTGTCACATAACAGAAAATGCAAATGTGTATGTATATATAATGTGTATGTATATATAATGTGTATGTATATATAATGTGTATGTATATATAATATGTATGTATATATAATGTGTGTGTATATATAATGTGTGTGTATATATAATGTGTATGTATATATAAGTGTTTCACTTAGTCATCGCCACTCTCATACTTAAAGACCACAAGACGACAGGCTCTAAGAGTTAAATGGCACATTTAAGTCCCTAGGCACTTCATTTAACAATGAGGAATTCTCTGTAAAGCCAAAGAGTACATATAAACACATATTTAGTTCCTTTTGGTAATTTCTTAATAGATCAGATGCAACAGTCTTGTGTGTTTGATGAATTTTATCTCCTGCCCACTGACTGGTTTGTATGTTTCCTCTGTGTGTGTGTGTGTGTGTGTGTGTGTGTGTGTGTGTGTGTGTTCATACTGGTACACATGTATATGTGATAGGAAATACAATTAAATATATGAACATAGACCACCTCAAGTGTCATTATTAATCAGGTAGCACCAAGTAGGCTAAGGTAGCTGGCCAGTAAGTCCCAGGGATCCATCGTTTACTTCTGCCTCCCCAGTGGTAGAATTATAAGCATGTGCTACCATGCTCAGCTTTTGATATGTGTGCTGGGGATTGAACTCGTGTTCATGAGGATGCTTGCACTGCACAGTGAACACTTTTTGAATAGAACTATCTCTCATATGCATATTGCTTATAAAGGTTTTCAATGTACTAGCTCCATTCTGCTCATCTGACACTGGTAGAATCACACCTGCCATACTGTGGGCTGGTCCATGTTCTGAAGACTATACAGCTGTTTCTGGCACCATTAGGTCAGAGCTGTGTATCACCACAGAGAGTGAGCGAACTAAGTTAGGCCTGGAAAAAAAGGGTGGGGCAAAGTAAACTTTATTCCTTTTCTAAAAGAGATGGGAAGAAAGGATTTGCTGAATTGGCAGCCACATGCCAGACACCAAAAACAGACTAACATACTCTAGAAAACACCAGACGTGTGTATTGTTACACTTCAGGACACATATGATTTTATTATGAGAGACTGGGCAATTAAACTTTGAATAATAAAGACCTTACAACGCCTCTGTCCAAAGGACAATGCTAACTTCTGCCATTTGGGTCTATTGTTCCATATTTACAGTTTGGGCCCAGACAATTGTTTCAGAAAGTTTCACCTTTCTTGGTATAAAAGTTCTTCTACTTCCAGCTAACAAACCAGTCGAGGAGTTATGACAACGGCCAAGAGTATATGTGAGTGCATTATTGCTGTTCAGGACACACCACAGAGGGAGAGAAGTTTGATCTCTTTTGATTTGATTTGTTTTCTCTAAAGTCTTTCTACAACCATGTTCCTCCTGTAACCTCTCTCCCTATCTTGTACATGGCCACAAGACTTCTTATGATTCTTTATCCATGTGTATGTCTGGGCCCTAATCCTACTCAAACCTCATTTGCCTTACGTACCTCTTTAGAGGTTCTATCTTCAAATGTAGTCACATATAAAGCACTGGAGGTAGGTGTATAAGTCTTTTATTTGTCCCTAACATTTTTCCAATGACATAATTGGAAACCTGGGGTCAGAGCAATGACTATGTGGATGTCAATGAAGCAGTCAGAGAATGCAAAATATTCCAGCAAAAAGGAACAAGGTGAGGTAATGGAGCTATCTCGAGCCATTGGAGACTGGGAGCGAGAGCTACCTGTCAGCAGCACCCTGAGACCACAGACTTCCCATCCTTTTCTCCTAAAGTAAGTTCTTCCTAGTCTATCACAGCCCTCACCACATTTACCTGGTTCCATATTGACAAAACAGTGAACTGCTTGAATTATGTACAGGGACATGCAGATTCTTATTGTGCAAAATGTATAGGAAGTCTCCACAGATGACGATTATACTCCAAGACACTGTGGGTTTGAACAGTGCATTCCAGAAACAAGAAACAATTCAATAGATAAAACAATAGCTTGACTGTTTAAAACTGCTGGGGTTTTCATCCCCCACTGACTCGTGTCCCCTGCTAATCACAGAGTGACGGGGGAGCAGTAACATGCTGAGTCCTTTGGGAGCTGCAGAAATACAGAGCTCCCAGCAGCCACCCCTAAACCTGCCAATTCAGAGCCTATCTGGTAATAGGAGCCCTTTGGGTGGTTCCTGTTCCATCAACTTTTGAGAGAGGTTGGTAGAAACTACTCCCGGAAATGAATTACCCTCTCTGAAGCCTGACGTCCCTCATTTGTAAAAAGAATGCAATTCCCACTAAAAAGTAAAAGACCTCTAGATTCCTTCAAGTTCTAAAATGCCATGACAATTCTGAGCAAAGTTTGGTCTTTATGGCATCGTTGTGCCTCTCATGGAACATGCATTAAACTTTCAGCTCTCATCCTGTACAGACATTCTGCTTCCTGAAGACTTGACTTCCATCTGTAATCGACAATTAAAGTCATGGTTGAAGGGAGATAACTGATAGCCTAAATGTAAAAGGCATTCCACTAATGGGTCAGCTTTGCACCTTGAGGGTAAAGTGTCTGAAAAGTGCAGTGTGCAAATGTGCTGGACCAACACTTACTGGAGCTAGAGAAGCGATTTGGATGAGGCTAGCAATTTTACCATCCAGTGACTTGACCTGACAGAGGACCCATCAATGGCTCCTGTTTAGCTATCATAATTTATGGTAGTGCTACATTTACACCCAGCCATCAGCAAGATGCTGATGAGTGAAGAGATACTGAGATCTGGGGTGAAGAAAAGATGGAGGCTTTAAGGTTGAAAACTAAATTATCAACCATTCTCTTTATACGGATCATTTAAAGCCCCAGGGTCCATTCTAAATTGAAAATTCCCAAATGATTACTATAAGGAAGATTTGCTAGTAGACATTGAGATTTTTTTTTTAAAATCCAAGAAAAAAAATTACCATCAAAAGACCTGGTTACTTCATAAAGATCACAAAGATAATGTTATAAAGCTCACCAGAACTTATTTTTAATAATAATAGTAATATAATACCAATAATATCAATAAAAGTCATTATATCTGTATGGAGCTTTTTAAAATCATTTATATACTTCATTAAGCTTTAATGAAGAAATATGAGGAAGTTCTATTATTGTGCCCATTAAAAAGATAAAGAAATTGAAACATGGATTAAAAGATGTTTTCCAATGTGGTGAAGCTAGAATAGAGGCAGATAGTGACCACCAATGTTTATTCTATATTGTCTTCTATTTATCAGTATGCTAAACTTTACAACTGTATGTATGGATGTGTGTACTTTTAAAAAAAATGAGACTTCTTACCCATCGTGTACACAAGAAGAGACTATATACCTGCTCAGATTTGTTCAAGTTCATAGACATGCAAAAGCCAGATTGACCTACCTAACTAGGAGGCCCTGTCTCTGGGGCCTCCTGTCTCTAGATATGACACTCTCCAGCATTCAATACTTACTCTGTGCTAGACCATTGCCCATACTGACAACTTCAAACAACCACAGAGGAGTGCCAATTGAACATGAGTTTTCTGTTGAGCTTTCTGGACATAGGTCCACTTAATTCATGATAGCAAACTCTCCAACCTTGATAGTGGTAAAGCTAGACAGAGCAATGTAATTCATATAAATATTTGCTGAAAGACTATCATGCCAAGGATAGTGACTCGATCCTCAGAAACCTCTTCAGTACTTTGTATGTTCATTTCTTGGGTACAAAGCCTTGTTTGAAAGACAGGCAATGATAGGAGAGACTTCTAGTTATAGTCACCACTAACAGCTCACTGTTCATTCACGATGCCCCTTTTGAACTCCTAGAATGAGAACTTAATTTATCTCTCTAAAAGTTTGGTTTTCTTTAAAAGTTGAATTCTTTCTGTTTGAATTCTAGAAAAGCCAGAAGAGCTGATGAGCCAGCACAGCTACCCAACAATCTCACCTGATGTCTGGAGGAACCTGAACGACTAACTCCCCAGCTCTCACAGCTTATTCCATGACAATAGAACCCTGAAAATTGTTTGACACTTTCCTAAAATTCATCATCTGTAGATGCCATCATCCACAGCTGCGATTAAAATTTGCTCAATAATTCTCAGCTATTCCTTTAAAAACATCTCTCACATTCTCCTACCTCATATTTTCTTTTCCTGGAATCTCTGTCAAAGGAACTCTATATTTGAAACCTTAAACTGGGTTTCCCTCAAAGCCATATCTATAACCATAAACATAACTCATTCGAGTTCACACTTAAGAGCTTAATGTGGAGCATTAGAGCAAAGTTTAGGGGTAGAATACTGAAGAAGACATGCAGTACCCTGCCTCTCATAGAGTCACTGAAAAGAACTAATTGTCAAAGGCACAAAAGCAGCCGGTCCTAAAAGAATCTACCATTCCATGTATTTTGATACTCAAAAAGTAATGAGTCTTGACAGAGATATTGCATACAAAGCAATTCATCAGAAAGGAATCAAATGGCCACATGACATACTGAGCAGGAAGGAATCCTGCACAGCTTCAGTTGGGGTCAGAGTGACTGTTGGTGCAATGAGGAAGGAAGGCTAGGCAGGGGCCACATCTAGAAGAGAGGGGTGGCAAGAGTTTGGAATACATCCTCAGGAAACTGTAAGTCTATTTTTTTAACAATGGGGAAGGACAGTCTTTCTAACTAAACTGTGGTGATACAATAAGAATAGCAAGGATTACAGTTGTAAAACCAGCTATGATCGCTGGGATCTCTAGCCCAACACAGTGCAATATGCTTCTCTTGGTTCTGGGGATTGTTGTTATCTGAGGGTTGGGTTTCATAGCATATGATACAAAATCATTGGGATAGAAGTTTAGAAAGATAAAAGGTATATCAGTTATATTTTCATCGGTGGCAGAATATCTTATGAGAGAAATAACTTGAGCTTATGATTCTAGGGTATTTCAGGTAACTGTAGCAGGAAATTGTCTTAATTAGGGTTTCCATTGCTGTAAAGAAACACAGTGACCGAGGCAACTCTTATAAAGAACAGCATTGAATCGGGGCTGGCTTACAGGGTCAGAGGTTCAGTCCATCATCATCAAGGCAGAAGCATGGCAGCATCCAGGCAGGCATAATGCTGGAGGAGCTGAGAGTTCTACATCTTGTTCTGAAGGCAAACAGGAGAAGACTGGCTTCCAGGCAGCTAGGAGAAGGGTCTTAAATCCCACCATCACAATGACACACTTCCTCCGACAAGGCTACACCTACTCCAACAAGGCCACACCTCCTAATAGTGCCCACAACCTGGCATATTCACACAACCACAGAAGTCAAGATGAATTATCTACCATACAAGGTAGAGAGGCCTGTCATGTTCCTGCTGCCTAGAAAGCAGAAAGGATGCTAGAATTAGAAGCCTATGACCTTCCAAGACTCATACCTAGTCATCTATCTCTAAAAGCTAGACTCAACCTCTAAATGGCTCCACGGCCTTCCCAAATAGAAATACAAGCAACTAATTCATGATGTTTGGGGAGCACTTTGAGCTCAAACCATAGCAGGTATATATCCTTCTCACAACAAGAGGTGCAAAGGGGGCTGTGTTGGTGGTCATGGTTTGACAGTTTAGGGATGTCATATACAAAGTCTCTATGGTTATCATGATATTGTATGCATGGTTATATATACTGTTATACTAGTAATCTAAGCCACTGTGTCCACGTTCCACAGAAGTGAATGTGGAAATGAAGACAAAGAAGACTATACTAGCTGGTCTGTTTACTTAAGATTACTTAAGTGACTTCTGCTTATACACAATTATCCTAAAATATGCTACAGAGTCCGCCTCAGTTACCAGAAAGAAAAAAAAAAAAGGAAAACGCAGTTCTAACGTGGATCACTGCCACTGAACAAACACACAAAGGGGTAAAGGGAAGATGGATTTGGGGAAACAATTATCAGACTCCACCAAAGCCACAAACAATAAAAAAGATCAGAGGAAATAGCAGACCCATACACTAGAGCAAGAGAAAACGCATTATAATGATGAGTGTTTAATGCTGCCTCCATTTCCAAGGCATTTGTACTTTTCAAAGTGCATTTTTGTGAATTCAATTCCCCCATTTAATATACTTAATAAAATAGTAGAGCATAAAGATTTGATGTTTCACTAAGCGGAAATAACCTAGGAAAAGCTGAACACATGATAAATAGGAAAGAGAGAGGAAATAATGTCTAGTTGAATCCTAAGTTGTTTCTTTTCCTTCTTGTGGCTGTTATCTTCCCTTTGTAGTTGGTTTGGATTACTGGTGTAGCTGCATGTCATTTAAAGAATGATGCAAAAGTCCTTCGGTGCAGAGGAGAGGAAAGGATTAAGGATCAAATCCAGCCTGATTGTCCAATGCTCGTGACAAACGAGCAGGTTCCCTGTCTTCTGAGCCCCCGTCTCCCTATTTGTAAAACTGATAAAGCCTACAGCTTTCCTAGGATCCCAAGATAATTTCTGATTCAGTATGTACTGGTTGGATGCCTCTGTTTTCTTTGACATATTCTGCTACTGCTTATAAATAAAGACACTACAGAGTGTTAAGCGAGCAGACTCGCATTGGAGTAAGTGGAGAATTTTGACCTGGCTAGATGGGTTATGTAGCCTGAAGGCAAGATGTTGTGAGCTTTTATGTCACCTCACAATGGCACTCTACACACCCTAGGTCTACAGGAGCATCGAGGAGCCTTAGAGAGGCTGTGATGCCTTCTCTGCAGGAGGTGACCCGGCAGAGGAATAAATATGAGAGAGCAGTGGGAAACATTTGTAGGAGAGGCCACTGGGTTTTATTGTTCCTGAAGACAGAGCATTTGATGCACGAAGCTTAGAGTAACGCTAACGCAACTCCTGAGGAGCAAATCCCAAGGGATTCTGAGCCAAGTCATCATCCATGTCCTCTCCCTTCTGCTTCCTGCTACCAGGCTCCAGCATTTCCTCTGAATGATGATATCCTCCCATCCCCTATTGCAAAGACAGCAGATCGTGGGATAAAATTAACTGGTTCAGATCCCTGACTGAGCACCACTATGACAATCATTTGCCAACAAGAAACCAGGAAGTTCGTTTACTGCAGTTTCTGAGGCTGATGTGGCTGGCCTGGGAAGGCATGGAATCCTTTCAGTGCCTTTGGTTCTCAGAGGAGGTCATTTTGGTTTGGGTCGGGTTGGGTTGGGTTGAGTAGAGTTTGAGCTGAACTGAGTCTAACTGAACTGGGTTTGTTTGTTTAGTTTAGTAGATTAGTAAATTAAGAAACAGAGAACAAAAGCACAGCAAGGGAATGAGAGGAAATGTTATGTGGTATGACCAGAGCAGGAAACTTCAAGACTAGAAGTCTGTTTTTAGAAAGATAACCCTAAGCCACCTCAAGGATCCAGAGCTAATGCATGTGACAGCTGATTCTAATCTACAGGGAGCTGATGTTGAAGGATTTTGAATGAATACAGTATGACTGAAAACAGTAAACAAACAGATATTATTAACAGCTAAGCAGAATGGATGAGAGACAAGAGTAGAGGTACACTGAGGCCTGGAAGATGAGCCAAGAGTTAACATGAGATTAACTGTTGCCAGTGGGAACTCTTCCTGGACAGCAAATGTTGAATCAAGAGTGAGAATGGAGTGTCTTATCCCAGGAGCATGTGCCGAGCCATGTCAGATATTGCTCGTGATAATTCTCTCTCAACTGTATAGATGGAAGAGGTAAGGCTGATCCCAAGGGAAAGCCCAGGACTCCCTGGAAACAAGCCCAGACAATTCTATCAGGACTGTGTGTGGAATGGAGTGTGGAAATCAGACTCCTTTTGATCACGGATAGCAGCAATTGCTGTCAGGTTGATAAGTAACTTGAATGCTCTTGATAAAAGGTTTTCTGCACATGTAGAGATGTATTCGAGAGACACCTGGGCCACATTTCTAGTCTATAATTGTGAGAGCCTTGAAGACTGATTCTAGGGCCCAGTCCTTTACTTTGTCCTTTCGCCCCCTCCAAGTCACTACAGAAGTAACTTCTCATTCCAGCTACAGCCCAAATCAGATATTTGGAAAGTATCATCAATATTTTCTGGGAAATGTGGCCATTTCCTAACATTTGTATTCATTTCTTTGAGCTGTTGGCTTATTTCTGAATATTAATTTAAATCCTCCTCTAACTTTAATTAGAGGAGGATTTAATAGTGTTCTGTTCTACTTATTTTTTTTTCCTTCCTCTAAGAAAGAATGTTAACTTGAGCAATCCAGGATTTAAAGTATCTGTATTTATTCTGGGACTCAACAACAATGAGTGGGGATTAATATTTGGATGGGGAATATAGAAGCTCATTCACTGTGCCTTTGGAAATTAATTAAAAATGTTTTAAGATTTTTTAATGGGCTACTTAGTTAAATCACCCTGAAATAATGAACTGGTATAAGCAGAGCTTAGTAGCAGGCTTAGGTATCTGAGTGTTTTTGCAACGCCTGGCTTGATCTCAACTTAACACGCATTAACTCCTTTCTTCCCTATCCCACTTCTTGTCCTACAGTCTGTTTTCTCATTCCTCTGCCCTTGCTCCCCTAACTCTGTGTGTGTGTGTGTGTGTGTGTGTGTGTGTGTGTGTGTGTATGAGTTACCATGTTGTGCATGGGTAGATCAGAGGACAACCTTGTGTGTCAATCCTCACCCTCCACCTTGACACAAGGTCTCCTTGTCTCTCATTGATGCCTGTGCGAAGATACTTACCCAGCTAGCTTCCAAAAAAAAAAAATCTCATCTTCACCCCCTATATCAAGGTTAGGTACTGAGGGATGACAGACACTTGTACTACTGTGTCCATCTCCTATGTGACTTCTAGGAATCCCAACTCAAATCCTTAAGCTTCTGCAGCGAGCACCTGACCCACTGATCCTCTATCTCCACATCCCCCCATTTCACTTTAACTACAGCATCACTCATCTCCTACTTTTCTTCATGGCACACTAGTTCATTTCTGCTCTTTTTAAATATTAGGATTTGCAATTAGCAAGGAGTCTTTGCGTGTATCTATAAGGCAGTATGCTGCTTCAGTGCCCAGTAACCACATCTGAGCTCTTCAAAAGTCTATTTGTTTTTCATCTCCAGTCCCCTTCCCCCACTCTATGGATCTGATATAATTCAACATGTTTCTCAGGATTGAATCTTCTAGGTGGTACTTATATATCTCACCTTCAAGCCTTTCTATCCTTTCAGAATATGCATCTGTATTTATAGTAAGAATCTACAGTGTGTTTAAACATCTGCCTCCTTTTCTATCCTATCACACTTCATTGTCTGCATCTGTGTTCCACCCACCCAGCTTATGTTAGGATTTATGACTAATGAATGTTCAGGCACCTAAACACATATTGTAGCCGGCTTCTTTCAGGTTGACATGATCTAATGACACAAAGAAAATTGGATTGTTTTTAAACATGCCAAACAAGTCATACATTCAGTTTTGCCTACAGAATGAGTTGAGTTTTGTGCACTCATGTATTGAAAATTCTCTTCTTGCACTTATTAAACCCCAAGTGAAAGCAATGGCAAGAAGGAAGAATCTCAATAGCTTAGAATTCACAATTTTCCATTTTAAGGAATACTACTGGTGCCCAGGGAACTGAACTGTAATAGCAAAAGCATAGTCTTATTCCACTGTTGTTATACGCAGGGAGTTTTTCCCCCCACACTGGGAGTTTTTCTAGTCTTCCTTTCTGCTGTGAAGGAGACAAAAGCAAGTCCTCCTCTCTGCCCCTTGCTTCAGCTTCTGATTGTCCCTGGAAACAACCTGTGATATATATCAAGGATGAAGTGTAGAGACAGGAAATGAGAACCAGATTCAGAAACTGTCATCTAAACAGACTTTTCTTTAGAGTCTAGGATTTAACAAGCACACCTGAAGCTTACTTCCAACAGTAAATTCCCCCAAATAATCCTCATATAAAACTTTGGAATGCTAGGATTTTATTAAACATATTATCAAAAATAATTTCCTCTGCCTGGAAACATCTAACCCACACCAACCCTTCTCCTGCTTATTTTATGCATAGAGATAAGGATCATTGACTAGCATCTTTCCAGTCTTAGGCTGGCGTTTCTCATCTGGGATGGTTTGAATGAGGATTGCCTCCATAGGCTCATATATTTGAATTATTGGTCGCCAGTTGGTAGAAATGTTTGGGAAGGATTAAAAAATGTGGCCTTGTTGGAGGTCATTAGGGATGGACTTTCAGGGTTCAAATGATCTGCACCATTTCAGTCTAATCTCTTACCACCTACTTGTGGACCAAGATGTAAGTTCTCAGATATCCCCGCCACCATGGCTTTGCTCTGTCATTAGGGAATCTAAGTCTCTGGAACTTAAACCCAAAGTAGCACTTTCTTTTATAAGTTGCTTTGGTTATAGTATTTTCCATCGTAATAGAAAATTAACTACGACCTGGGGAGTCTCATCATGTGTCAACCTGCCTCAGGCATATTGAGCAGTTCCTGCTCAGAGAACAAAATTAGTGTGGCAGGGCCTTTCCTCTTACAAGTCCTCTTCCTGCCTCCCTTGCAAAGGAAGAAAAATGAATTCATGTCTAAGTTTCCCAGTCTAAAAAAAAAAATTGTGTTCTGATTTCTCCTTTAATCTTCTGTGACTTGAAAAATTAGATAACAGAATTTATTTAGAATTACATAGGAAAGAAGGATTAAATGTTGTTAAAGGAAATTACAAAATACATCTAGGAAGACACTCAGGAAATATGTCAAGAAAGACACTCAGGATCAGATCAGAACAGTGAGAATCCATTTGGAAGGCATCATCCTATGTGAAGCAAGTATTCCATTAAGATATTTTTAGCCTGTGTCCTGTTCAGTGTTCTGATCATTCTCTCAAAAGTGAAGCTATCCCAAGGGCTGGGGTTCTGAATGAATTTAAAAAACAAAAATTATCTGAACACCAGAATCCATCTCTCTGTTTTCTGACTATGGTTCCAGTAGGAACCAGCCACTTCACACTTCCACCACCATGTTTCCCCTTCCATAGTGGACCACACCCTCAAACCCTGAGCCCAAATAGATTCATCCCTAATTTTAAAAAGACAGGGTAAAATAAAATAAAGATGCCAGCTCTGAGGCCCCAGGGTTCATACTGTGATTAGTTTAGGTGTAGGAAGGCAGAAAATCTGTGATGTCATAATTGGTTGCCAGAAGAAAGAATAGTCAGGAGTTCTGTGCACCCCCTGCACTATTGGAAAAAAGTGGGCTACTGAAACCATTCCTCCTTGAGCCTGCTGACAAGTGTGGCCTGAGCTTTGTGAGGAAGAATGGATTACTATCAGAAGGCAACAGGAACTTGTGGGTGGGCTATGGAAAGGGAGATAGCCCTGATGCCCTGATCCAATTTGTGTCTTGGGAATGTGGTGTTGAGAAAGCTAACTGTTTACAGAACATCCTCAACATATAGTTTGCTTCATCATAAAGTTCCATAATCTTATTGTATATATAGTAAGTTCTGATTATGTAAAAATAGAATAAGGGAGACGTGCAATGTCCAGATAAGATTCCATCCTTTGAAGTCAATGTGGACCAGCTTTAATCTTCAAGAGTGTCTGAAAAAGACATTTGTTGTAAAGGAGTGTGAGTGGTATCACAGAAAAAATAAGAACCAGAAAACTCTAGGGAACTAAAATTAGAAAACCTCATTTGTTTTTACTTATAGTATAGATTTTCAAATGTTTCCTTGGTTTTCTGTAGTTTGAATAAAATTTTTCTTATAGTATGATTTATCTGGTTTGCTTGTTTGTTTGTTTGTTTCCATAAAGCATACCACCTGAGTGCTGCTCTGTATCAGGCACATTGCCAAGTAATCTGTCAGTCTTTGAATTTTCATAAAAAACACTAAGTGACAGCTCTTACTGTCATCACGTTGAAGGTGATGAGACAATGCCACCTTACCAAAAGTTAGACTGGCTGCTTTGTCAACAATCGTTCTAAGACTTGGCCAAATAATTAGTAATGGGTTCCTGTCTCAGTTGTGCAAGGAGATTATGTGATTATTCCCTCTGTGACCCAAAAGGCTGGATGACTGTTTTGCTATTCCTGGAGTCATCTTCTTTAATCTTACTAGTTCACTAAGGTGAAATTCAAATAGTAGTCTATACACTGGACAAGCAACACATTCACAATAGTAACTCCATTTTAGATATCTGCTCTGCAGAAATTCTGTTGACAAAGCAGACCCATAACATTTATTTTAAAACTTCTGCCTGTGAAATTCTGTTGAAAGGGCTTATTACCTGCAGGCTCATCCTTTTATCCTTACCCAGAATCCTGAACTCTCCAGAATTTGGCTAGCATAATAGAAAAATAGAACCAGAAACACAAGAGCCTTCAGAACCTTCAAGAAGTTCGTGTTCGGCAGCATGAACATTTTTCTTTTAGCGCTGGCTGATACCTTCTGGTTGCCTCTTAACTCATTTCTCCTAACTTGGAATCTTGTTACTCTTGGTTTAGAGAGGACCTCAATATGGCCAGCCCAGAGCACGAGTGAGAACTGGCCAGCCCAGGGCACAAGTGAGAAGCTAGGTTAGGAAGTTTTGACTTGAAGCAGGCACACAGCAGGTAGTAGTAACGAAGGTATGAAAGCAAAGAGGGGGGAGCCAAAAAATAAATTATAAAGCTTATCCAAGAGAGTAGACATCCATCCAGACTCCAGACATCCACAAAGGAATCCCTCCAAAGGAGGTTCCATCATCAAGGACCAGGCACGTATAGTCTGTGTTTAAATAAAGTTTTATTGGACTATGTCAGACTGGCTTGTCCAACCTGCTGCCATGGGTACTTCCATGCCTCCCAGGCAAGAAGAATTCTTGAGAAGAAAATCTTAAGGCCCATAAAGCCATAAACATATAATGTCTCCTTACAGAAAAGTAAACCCAGAGAATCATCCCAAGATTCTCTGGAACTATCCAACTTAAAAGGATTTTTCATTCATATTAAACTAATCCAGTGGGTCACTTCTACATGGTACTTCTCTATAGCAGGCATAGTTATCTTGTGCATTAGTCAGGATTCTCTAGAGTCACAGAACTTATGGATGGTCTCTATATATTAAGGGAATTTATTGTAAAGACTTACAGTCTGGAGTCTAACTAATCTAACAATGGGCAGCTGTGAATGGGAAGTCCAAGAATCCAGTAGTTGCTCAAACTCGTGAGGCTAATTGTGTCACCTGGTCTTCTGTATACGCTGGATTCCTGAAGAAGTAGGTTCTAAATAGATGGACAGGTAAATAAGTGCAAGCAGGTGAAGAACGGTGAGTCTTCCTTCTTCCAATGTTCTTGTGTGGGCCTCCAGCAGATGGTATGGACTTTACCCAGATTAAAGGTATGGACCACCATACCTGGATCTGGAATTTGCTTTGTCCCAGACTGGTCTTGAACTCAGAGATTTGCCTGCCTCAGTCTCCTGGGGTCAAAGGCATGTACTACCTTACAGGGACCTAAGCTTTTCATGGCCACTATGCCTCAAGATCTCCATGTTCAGATCTGGGTTAGAAGCCTGTGTCTCCAGCCTCAAGATCCAGATCACAAGTGTGCCCTCCATTTCTGGATTGTAGTTCATACCAGATGTAGTCAAGTTGACAACCAAAATTCATGGTCTTGCTACATCTAGATTCAGGACATCATCTTCTGAACAAAGATTCCCAAAATATTGTTCAGTCCTTAAGCAAACAGCGGCACTTACAGTATAGTATTCTTTCACAAACAGCTACTGAAGTGGAGCCTACAGATGCTTCTGCCGGGAATGTGCTCTCACGCATCATTCAGATCTGCTGAAGTGTCACAGCCTTGAGGAAGGGATCCCCAACCACACGACCCAAATAAAGATACTGTTTCTTCTGCTTTCCTTAAAGTCTCCAAAGCTCCCAGCAATAAGTCCCAGTGTGCCATAGAACTCTTTGTCTAGCTCTGACCTCTTCTCAATGGGGCTGGGGACCGCATTCACATTTTTCAGTGCCACTCTGCCAGTCCCTGTGAACTTACCTCATTCACTACAAAAATGCTGAAATGAATAATGAATGGTGCCAATCATGAGATTTCACCTCCCATCACAGGGTTAAGATGAGTTTTAGAAAGAGGGGGGGAGCAGTGGTTTGGAGAAACAAAAACAATACAATTATCACAAAACATGAACTACATTTTTTTTTAACTTTAGGGCATGCCAAAATGTCTAACTGAATCATGGAAGAAAGGATTTTTCTTTTATAAGATGGTGAAACTATGAAGCAAAGTGCCAAATGTGTGGAGTGGCGTAGATCTGAGTTTAAATCTGAATATTTGAGCTTTTCAGATCAAGCACAAACACATACACACAGAGCGGTTAGAATCACTTAGCACCAGAGGTAATTCTGTGGGTAGAGTATGTCTTATCTATAATATTTGAAGAAAAGTGTTCTAAATCTCAAAATTTGTTTTTAATTGCTCTCTGAGAATCCCTGATCTGAAGATCTGGAAACCCCTGACTACTTACTGTGCAGGCTGAAGCTCTTTGCTGCACTAGCAACCACTAGAGATGCTTGCTGTATAGCGAAAGGGGTGTTGTGGGGTGTACACTACCTGCCCTCTAGCCCCTCAAAGAACTCTACCAGAAGACTTCACTTCCTCTTCTAGCTGGACCTCTACATGCAGCAGATGGCACTGTTCAGACCCCATTCTACCCTCTGGTACATATATATATATATATATATATATATATATATATATATATATATATATTCAACTTAAAATATAAATTTTTACATTCACATTTCTCTTCTATTTAATTTTTTTTTAGTTATTCACTTTACATCTCACTCACTTTTTATGTTCAGAGTAAATCTAAGAACTAAAAGGCAGCCCTGTCACCCATGAGAGCTATCCCCGCAACCTCCATTGCCTTTGCTGATCACTTCCTGGGAAGTCATGAGAACAGCTGCCTTCTTTTGCCACAGTTTGACCTTAGGCAGCTCCATACCAACTGCTTCATTAAAGCGAGCTTTATGCCTTCCCTAGCCAAAGGCATTTCCTGTAGAGAGCGCTTATAGCCACCACTGGGTGTAACCAATGCCTGTAGCCGAAGGCTGGGCCCCTCCAGTAAGGCAGGGATCCCTTTCCCCAGGCTTGTCAACTGCCAGAAGGCTGCCCAGGACTCCAGACATTTTAGGGGAAAATATTTCTCAGCATACAAGATGCATTTTATGCTTTAATCAAAATAACAGCTTTTTTTTTTTTTCATTGTTGCAGCTAAAAGGCACCCTGTGAGGAGAGCATTCTGGATCCTGGGAGAAAGGAATGAGAAGCTAAGGAATGTTCTCTCTAGGACACTACCTCACTGTGGTAAGAAAAACAGTGACATCAAACCATGCTGAGTAAAAAATGTCTTCTCTCCCTTTCAAGAGAAAATATCCAGCTCAGCCAACAAAGAACCCTTCAAAATTTTAGGGACTTCTAATTACAACAAATACACTTGGCTGCAAACTGACATCTACCCTAAGATTTACAGCCTCTAGCTGCTTAGAAAACGCTAGGTTTTCAGCAGGATACTTTTGGAGACTAGAGTCAATTCTTGTTTGTCTGTGAAGTTGAGGGTCTGGGGATTCCTAAACAGTCAAATTAATTCAGTCGGTAGTGATTGAATAAGAGACCCGGGTTTCATTTCTACGTCTGCTGCTTTAGGGCTGGCTAGGTTTTCTTAGACAAACCTTAACCTATCTGAACTCCATCTAGTTTTTCAAACTCGGCTTGCAAAACTGCCTGCCTTTAAAGTCAAGTTGAGGAGAAAAGCATGCATTTTAAGGTACCTGAAGCAACATGGCTGAAGTAATGCCTTCATATATTTTTGCCACCAGACCCTTCACTTTAGAGCAGATGTAGAATGGGCTTATGACAATAACTTTAAAATCTAAGGAAGAAGTAATAGGCTGGGAAGGGGTGGTACACACCTTTAATCCCAGCATTTGGGAGGCAGAGGCAGGTGGATTTCTGAGTTCGAGGCCAGCCTGGTCTGCAGAGTGAGTTCCAGGATAGCCAGGGCTATACAGAGAAACCATGGTGGCTCACAACCATCCGTAACGAGATCTGGCTCCCTCTTCTGGAGTGTCTGAGGACAGCTGCAGTGTACTTACATATAATAAAATAGAATAAATCTTTAGAAAAAAAAAGAAGAAGGAGGAGGAGGAAGAGAAAGAGGAAGAGGAGAAGAAAGAGAGAGAGAGAGAGAAAGAAAGAAAGAAAGAAAGAAAGAAAGAAAGAAAGAAAGAAAGAAAGAAAGAAAGAAAAGAAGGAGGAGGAGGAGGAGAAGTAATAATAGAAAGTGAGAAGGTTAGTGTGGAGAAGAAAAGGCTAAAGGGGTCATAAAAACATCTTCAAATAAGTGAAGTGGGAAAATTAGAGACAGCACGGTTATGAAAGAGATCAGAAATCAGTGGGAATGACAGGGAGGTGGGCTTTAGTTTCGAATGGGCTCAGCATGGAATAAGAATTGAAAGCAGTCTGTAAAGTTGGACAGGTCTGAGTTCTTTTATGAGTTCTTTTATGAGTTTGGGAATTTTTGTTTACTTCCTGGGTTTTGATTTGGTTTCTGAGAAAAATGGAGCCAATTATAATTCTGAGAGTCAATTGGTGAGAGGAACAGTAAGTGCTTGGTCGTATAAAACATTCCACCCTGGCTCATAACCATAAAATGGACTGTAACATGACACTGTGTGATTACAGTAATGGCTATTCAAATTTTTCTAGTGTGCACAAAAACATCAGAGAAGTGCGGGTAAGGATTTCTGCGGTTTAGGGAAAAGGAGAACACAAATAGGAATCCCACATTATTGTGGTCCTGAATGATTTCTGTTGTCAACAATTTTCTCTTGGCTGTCGTGTTTGTTTTTTGACTAACAGCCTCACTGAAATATAATTAATATATTCATAAAACTCACCTTGCCAAAATGTTCCAGCTAGTGAATCTTAGTATTCCCAGAACTGTGCAACTATCTGGGTACCACTATCTGAGAACACCTGCGTCACCCATTACCTGTGAAAGACTCCCACAGGTTTTTACATCCACTTCACATTTTTCTTCATTCTGCTTCCTGGTAGCCACCCATCTTTCTGTCACTCTGTTCCTTATAAATGGAGTCACACAGTACAGGATTTGGGCTTTTCTAAATTAGGTTAATTGCAGGAGAATGATCGACCCTAAATATGGATAGCACCATGGTATGGTTGGAGTCCATGGGTGGGGTCCATGAGTGGAGCCCATAGGTGGATTTCCTGAACTGAACAAAGTCGGGAGTGGGGGCGGGGAGTGAGCCAAGCACAAGTTCATGTGTAGGCAAGGTCGCCCTCGTGCCCCTGTCCCCACCTGTGCTATTTCTTGCCTCCAATCTCTTTCTTTTCCTGACCACACCACTTCTTTCTCCTTTGGCCATGTTTTCCCATCATTAGTCAAAATAAACCCTCTCTGGGCAGGCCTCATGGCCAGCAGCAGATGAACAATACAACATAAACTCAATGGCACTTATGGCATTGCTGTTTCTTCCTCCTCTTCTTCTTCTTCTTCTTCTTCTTCTTCTTCTTCTTCTTCTTCTTCTTCTTCTTCTTCTTCTTCTTCTTCTTCTTCTTCTCCTCCTCCTCCTCCTCCTCCTCCTTCTTCTTCTTCTTCTCCTCTTATTATGTATTATGGTTCCCAATATTTTATGTGATTTCTGTGTCTATGAACATGTGTCTCTACATCTATATGTGTTTCTTGTGCTTTTTCCTTAACTCTTTTTTTCTGTTTGGTTTGGTCTGTTATGCTCCCTTCTGTTAGTTTTATGTTTTTGTTGTTGTTCAATTAATTTTTTACTATTTTTCAGGTGCCTGTTTTCTAATGTAGAGAGAAAGAAAGGGAGTGGATTTGGGTGGGAGGGGAGATGGGAAGGATCTGGGAAGAGGTGAAGGAGGGAAAACTGTAATCAGAATAGATTGTATGAGGGAAAATACATGTTTTCAATAAAAAAAAATAGACAAATCCCATCTCCTCTATGTTGCTTATGTTGGGTGTTTCGTCACAACAAGAAGAAAAGCAACCAACACGGAAGCTCTGGCAAGTCTCACATACATGGATTTTAAGTACATGCTCTCATTGTGTGGCTGGTTCCCGCTCTTGCCGCTGTCCTTGGAAGAAAAACACATCTTAAATTTCTGTGATAAAGATACTTTGTGCTCTTGATTCCACTCACTGCTCTCCACTTGCCTTACTGCCCCAGGGCCCTGCAGTCCTGGGGACGCAGGGCTGGCACGAGGTTTGGAATAAAAACCCTGGATTCCCCCTTTCAGTCATTCTCAGAACTGTCGCCCAGTCGTCATAGCCCTTTGCTTATCACTGTTAAAGTCATGATCAGCTTGTGCCTCTCTTCCAAAGAAATCATGTGGCTTTGTAACTGGGCTGTGTTGAATCCGTAGATCAATTTCAGAAGTGTTCTTGTCCTGACAATGTTGAGTTTCCTGTTGCATGGAGAGAGCAGTGCTTTCCCCTCATTCTGATTTCTCTCTGACTTATAATAATAATAATAATAATAATAATAATAATAATAATAATATAGGTTACTAACCGGTTTCTGTGTAGTATTTTTGAACACATTTCATTTTGGTTGATCATCCTCCCCACACCCCTTGAGACCTCCCTGCCCTGCCCCATATCTCCCATCATGCTGTTCATCCCTCGTGCTCCTTTGCCTTCTTCTAGTATCTTGCTCTCCTTCATTCCTAATTTCTCTCAACAGTGTTCCAGTTACCAGCCTGGCACTCTTACTAAATGTATTCTTAATATTTTTATTATTGTTACTGCTGTGGTGAATGGAGCTGTCTTCTTAGTTTTCTTGGCGTTTCATTGCTTGTATATAGAAGTAGAACCCATTTTTATATAATGGTCTTCTGTCAGTTTAAGCTTTCAGTAAGAACACAGCCATGTGTGTAGGACTATTAGCTGAATCCTAGAGCTCACTTGTAAAAATAAGTGCATTTTCAGAATGCCTAGCTTTATCTTTTGTCTCCTAAAATTGTTCGTAAGGTTGGCATTTTAAGCCTATTTTAATCAGAAAAATCATCTTAATTTTGATGTTCTTTTTTGAAGCCCATTGCAGAAGAGATGGGGATCTGAGTGACAGGCAGGGGCAGACAGGTGAGACTAAACGCTCTGGCTGAGGACCTGGAAGCCCGAATATTGACTCCTCTGAAAGGCCTTGCCAGACGTGCAGCGTTATGATATCTTTTTTCCTTTCATCAGAGTCCATGGAGGAATGGAGTGCTTTTATTAATTAGCAAGCTGGAACCACAAGTAAACAAACATTAAGTCTTTGGAACTGTTTTTCAGATTGTGCATGAAGAAATCAACAACTGTGGTTCAATCTCTGCTTCTCGTTTTACAGTTTGGATATTTTTCTCCCCAAACCACTTCTGCTCTTGTTCCTAGGGGACCTAATTCCATTTTCAATTTTAACACCATTCTCATTTTCAGAATCACTGGTATAGCACGAAGAAACAGAAATAGGGGCCACTGACTAATCCTGAAGCTATAATTGTCCAGGACATTCCCCTCCACAGATGACAGAGACACGCATTCACTGCCTGCCTTTTAACCCTCCTTGACTTGGCCCAGCCGCTGGTTTGCATATCTGTTTTCCCACATGCCATACAAAAAAAAGGAACTTCTAATGCATCCCTTGAGCTCAGAGTGAGATGGTTAGCTCATCCTAGATATGGAGAAAGTGTTTCCCCAATGAGTCTTTGAGAAACTTCCCTTTGAGTCTCTGCTCTGCCCTCTTGGTCCTCAGACAGCTTTACAAATAGAACTGCCTCAGTGTGCTTTTCCAAAGCATCTCTTGTGACATTTCTTGTGGGAAATAATTCTACCAGAAATCAACAGAGTAATTGAGCACCTGCTGAGTGGGAGGCTCTGGCAGATGTTGTGGGCCAGGCAGAGAACAAAGCTTTGGATCTGCCCAGGGATGTAATTTCGGTGACAAACAGAAGAAGCATAGCCATTGACCAAGGGCCTTCCATATGCCAGGAATGGTACTTGCATGAGAGTAACCCATTTCCATGGAATAAGTCCACTTGTCAGCGCCTGTGTTGTCTTCTTCCACAAAAGTGAGCTAAGCAACTGGTTTACAGGCACCTAACCAAGGTGACACTAATATCTGAGTTGTCTCATACGAGCATCTGTACGTGTGACCCAGCACAGTTTTCTGAATGCAGTTTTGGGTTCCATCATGTTCAATCCAACAAATCTTGGATGAAAATCAATTAAAATGAAATACAAATGCTTTTCCAATTATTGCTTAAACAGTAAAGTGCAATGGTTCTTTCATAGCCTCTATATTAAATTATCAGATATGACTTAAAGCACATGTAAAGGTGTGTGGAAGTTGTATTAATTATTATGCTGTTTGACATAGGGATGGAGTACCACACAGCTTGGTTTGAGGGGGAGGGTCTTAAAACCCTTTATGGATAGTGGAATATATGCCTAGCCTAACCTGCACCCAGGAGGCTACAGAGTAATCCATAGATAGAATTTGTCACTCTTCCAGCATCATAGGGGAACTTTAGGCTGGAATAGTCATTTATGGAAGCAAAGCAATGGTAGAGTTGAGTTAGCTGCCAAGAGCCTAGCCTGAGCTAAAACCAAGAATAAGCAGTTCTAAGCCTGGATGACACTTTAGAGATGGGGGCTCCGGCCATCCTGATGGGGTGGTAGTGAGCAGTAGCTGGTGTGCTTTTCTGAACAGCCAAGATCAAATAGGACAAGCAGCCTGCTCTTGTGAGCCTTTCATACTGAGTCAGATTTGCAATAAGAAGATCTGTCTGATAAGAATTTAAAAGCAACATAATGAGATAGAAAGGGATAAAATGGATGTTTCTATTTATTTAATGTCTCCAGGAAATGGACTGAGAAAGTGGCACTTCACCAGATACCCCAAGAAAGGAACCATGGCAGTACTGAGAAATCTAGGCAGGAAGTTGGAGGAAGAGGCAACAGACCCCCCCCCCAAATCCATGAGATAAAGCATTCTTCCTAGAAATACGGGCAGAAGGGACGTGTTTATGGCAGAAGTAAAACAAGTGACGGTATGAAACCCAGGAGGTGACCTAAACAGGGTCTATGAAGTCATAGGAACCATGACCTGACATCCTGCATTCCTCTGCTCAGGACTCCTGTACATTTTCCTGTATGGTGTCTGATACACAGGCAAGGCAGGGGTCATCTATCTTGTAAATAATCCTCCAGTCAAATGCTGGTTGTAAAAGGGAGATGATGAGAGATGCCCTGGTATGCATATATGAGAGGAATCGTCTCCAGGGCTAGGATGTTACAGAAGCTAAAGAAAGTGATTCAGCCATGGTTGCTAAACTGGCAAACCAAATCTCTCTTCCTGCGGTAATGAAAGACTGGAGGAGAACACATCAAAGATGGCATATGATACATGCATTCCCTATGCCAATGTCGTTTTGTTTTGTTTTGTTTTGTTTTGTTTTGTTTTGTTTTGTTTTGTTTTTCGAGACAGGGTTTCTCTGCATAGCCCTGGCTCTCTGGAACTCACTTTGTAGACCAGGCTGGCCTCGAACTCAGAAATCCACCTGCCTCTTCCTCCCGAGTGCTGGGATTAAAGGTGTGTGCCACCACACCAGGCGAATAGTGTAGAAGAGGTGATGTTCACATTTTTTAAAGTATTTTTGACTATACCAATTGCAGGGGGTCAGGAAAATAGCAAACTATCTGGGACATGTCCATCATTGCAGACATGAGCAGATGAGGAACTTTGCAGAAAATTTTATGTTAATGCTAGTAGACAGCCTTCAGAGTCTTGGAAGTATGTTAGGCATACTGAGGCATGCTTTTCTTGAACTATCTCATTGTATCTCTGAAAGAATTTGAACGTCAGGTGGATCTTCATTTCACAACTACCACACCTGACACCAGGAAAGGATGGAAAAGATGGACCATTTAATCATGGTTACAGTCAGGAATGACATCTGATCTTTGTCTAATTAACATTCTTATCTTTAACTTTATATATCAGCTCACACCTAATATTTACATCTAAGTTGCTTAAATCCAAGATTATGAAAACTTGCTAGTAACTTCCTGAAATGGATGTACTAATATCCACATAATGCCTGGAGTGGAGACTTCTATTTATAGGCTGGGAGAGAAAGAGGATAGGCAGCAAGTTAATTGAAATACAGGAAGATAATGTAGGTCTCGCATAACTGAGTCTGGTCTTGGTGATATTGGATAATAGGTATAAATAACAATACCTACAAGTTCAAATTCAGACATTTTAGGTACAGACAAAGATTTTAAATATATGATTCCCTTTATATTATCCTTATCAACTTCTAAAGTCTCAAGCAAGCTTGGTAGATTCAGTACTCATCCTTCACTCTTCAGCTTTCTCAGGTCCTGAAACTGCTGGATGCAAGCCACGCCAAGCCCAAGTGGCCCTCTCCAACCTTACAGAGTGCTTCACTGCCTATCTCTGAAGCCCATATCTGATCATCAATGCAGCTCCCAGGAAAGGCAGCCTGGTTTTCTGTTTTAGTGCCCTGTGGAAAATCTGCCATTTACTTAAGAGAACAGAACTTCCTTTTGGACAAGTGACTGTATCCAGCCTCGAGAGTTATAGCAGCTTCACTACAGGGAAGCCTACTCTTGTCCCTAAAGTGTTAGATATAAGAAACACATTGTTTACATCCACCCCATAGCAGTGAAGTCTAACGAGAGTGCCAGGCAGCTCTGTCACAGTGCCTTGGAGTTTTATTGCTCTGATTAGATGACATGATCATGACAACTCTTATAAAGGAAAAAATTCAATTGAGGCTGGCTTACATTTCAAGATTCAGTCCATTATCATCATGGCAGAAAACATGACAGCATGCAGGCCGATGTGGTGCTGGAGAAGAAGATGAGAGTTCTACATCTGGATATATAGACAGCAGGAAGAGACAGTGGGCCACTAGGCCTGGCTTGAGCTTCTGAAATCTCAAAACCTGCACCAAGTGACTCAGTTCCTTTAACAAGGTTACAGCTACTCCAACAAGGTCACACCTTCAACCTTGCCATGCCTTATGAGTCTGTGAAGGCCATTTTTATTCAAACCACCACAGAAGGCAACGTTTGCTACTTATTGGCATGATTTTTAGCATGAAAGACACAAAAGCCAGAAAACAGCATCTCCTTTTAAACATATTGTGACTAAAGGTTTTACTCACCAATATACATCATCTGTTTCCTTGCTTGTTACAGTTGATGGTGCTCTGACCACCTATCTACACTTAAAACATCTATTACCAAAGAAAATCGACACATTTGATTTTCTCAGACTATCCCCAAACAACTTTCAAAGTTAAGAGTATATTTAAATTGACAAATAACAAAATTTTAGGTATCTACCTTTTCAATTAGAGACTCGGAGAGAGAAACCTTAACTGAGACTTAAGATAGATGCCCCTACGATTGTCTGAGAAATTAAATTAAAAGATCATTTGAAAAAAAACAGGAAAGGGTTAAAATGGGACATCTACACTGACCTTAAATTACTGCATAAATCTGCCTCTTAGCTTTGTCTTTAGTGTTTACTTCTGAATCCATCTACCTCTGTCCTTCTCTCTATCCATCCTATCATCCATAGTTCTCTACCAGTTATCATCTACATTAATCCATAACTTTGTATAAAAGTTTACTTCTGAATCCATGTACCTCTGTCCTTCTTTCTACCTTATCAGACATCGTTCTCCACCAGTTACCATCTACTTTAATTGATAACTATGCATAAAAGTAACTGCCTGACTATCTCTATTCTTATTTTAAACTCTTGTTTTAAACTTCCTATTGATTTTTTGAGAGTTTCACATCATATACCTCAGTCCCACTCATATCCCCATCTCTTTATATTTGCCTTTTGCCCTTGCAACCTCCCACATAATAAAAAAAAAAAACACACATACAAACAACAAAAACAAAGCACAGAAAACATCTCATCGTCAAAGCTGTAGTATGTCACAGTGTTTCCCACACTATCTCCCTCTGTCCACATGTTTTCACTTCGAAATACTCATTGCAATGAGCCATTGGTCTGGTTCAAGATCCCGGGCTTCTGTGACACTGTCAATATTGGATCCTCATCAGGAAGGATTCCTCCATGCTGTCCTGTTGTTGCCCTGTGTCATGGAGTTCCTTCAGCTTTGGACAGCAAGACTGGCCTTTTCATGTGTCCCAACCATTCGCAGATGATATTGATTTTGGAGTGGGCCATCTCAGAGCCTGTACCTTGGTGGTAGCAAAGCTTGTCAGGCTCTCCCTTATCCATACCACCAGCGTGAGTTCTCCAGCACTGCTCTGGCTAGGCTACCCAGTGCCACCATCAATAGGAAGCAGGGTCAGCTTACTTGTTCTCATGCCTTCTGGGCCAGATCCCCTACACCCATACCTCCAGAGCCAGTGTCTGCTGCGTTGCCCAGGCAAGGTACAGGGCCTACCCTCCAGAATGCTATAGCCAGTGAGGGGGAAGGGCTAGCTTTCCCATTCTCATGCACTCCCGACCAGCTGTCCCTCACGTTTGCACTTGGGTAGATTCACCTGAGCCCCTTCCACAAGGGCTAGCTCTACTGTGCTGTCCAGGCAAGGTACAAAGCCCAGAGTTCTGAAGCCAGAGAGGAGCAAGGCCTGCTCATCCTCTCTCATGACCCCAGGATCAGCTCTCCTAACTGCCACAGGAGGTGGGAAGAGGCAAGTGCTATCCATCTCTGTACCCATGCCACCTCACAATAGACAAGTGGCTAGTACTGCTCTCCTGTGCTTGCCCTCCGGCTGGCTCACCCATCACCCTTGACCAGGGCCAGCCCTTCTGTGCTGCCTAGGTGAGGTGTAGAACTCACTCTCCTGAGCACAGCAGCCAACAAGGGACAGGGTCTCATAACCCTAGCTCTAACTCTCCTTTGCCCTTTCCCTTAGGGTTGGCTCACCTGAGACTGTACCACCAGGGTCGGCTCTACTGTACTGTACTGTACAGCTTTGAAGAGCCCTCTAGACCCAGGTGGCAGGGTTGGCCACTCACTACAGGCTACTCCGCTCTACCCTCAAGTCTCCAGTTCCATCTTTTTTCATAGTGCTCAAGCTTGTACACTTCTTTCTCTTCCATCTGACCACCACATACTCAAACATCGTGACACATCCTGCTGCTAGCCACAGAGCTAATAGGCCTCCATCCACTGTACATAGCTTGTTGACAAACAGGTATCTGTGACCCACCTATGCTGTGCGTTAGAGAGCAGGTCTGTGGGTGTCATGTAGGTCTGCAGGTCTCTGTCTTCCTCCATTTGCCCTGTGCTGTCTGGATTTGATTTAATTTGATTTGATTTTTATGAGTCCTAGGCATTAAAAAAAATCAAAAAACAAACAAACAGAAAAAAACAACTTTGGCCACCAAGCCAGGCATCAAGCTAGGATAAACAAAGGTCTGCCAACTGCCCCTCCCTGATAGAAGGACACCATCACCAACGAGACGTCTCTATACCATTGTCGCGGGGGGGGGGGTTAAACTTATTATTTTCCAATAGTAGGCTGGGCAAGTGCTCATAGCATCAGTCTGTCTCTGGTTGAGTGACAATATCCAGTCAACAATATAAAGACATGGCCCCAGGTAGAATCAAGGAGCATGAAGAGAAACTGATAGTTTAATGTAAGACAGCACAATGAGGCAGATGGAACAGGCATGGGGAATACCTGACATGGAGTCTGTAGATGGGATGAAGACCAGATCATCATAGAATAAAGCAATATAGACAAAAAAAAAAAGTGCTAAAAGGCAGGAAATGTGAAGACAGTTGGAATCAGATTGCTGTGGAAAGGTAAGTGCAGACCCAGGGATTAAACCTTTATCTGAGTCCCCTTTTGATATCATTATTTTTAACAAATCCTGAGTTTAAACTGGCATCTCCCCGTGGACGTGGAACACAACCTAAAATGTACAGAGTAGTGGGCTTCAGATTTCCATGAAACACTCGAAATATCAGCACAGACGAGAGTGTATTGCCAGTTCATACCACAATTGTGAACACTGGGATACCATGTGGCAAGATGTGGAAAAGAAGTTGCTGTCAGGGGAAGGACTGGTAGGGAAAAGAAAAAAGAAAAATGAGATCCCTTCAAGACAATGAAAGGAGCCCAGAAGGAGTACACTCGTCACTTGGGAAGTGGCCTTTTCCATTTTATATGTAGCCATCCCAGGTGACAACAGCTGAGAATTTCATTCATTATCCAACTTGGATTAGAATCCAGCATGTACACTGACGAGCTAATACACTTTCATCTTTGGGTTGAGTCTCCTAAATGCAGCCTATTGAAAGTTGCTTTAATTGGCATTTCATTAGAAGGTTAATACCGACTTACTAAAAATAGCCTGGGAGGGAAGCAGATACGACATAAAGGGAAAATGCATTCTAACAATGCAGGTTCTCTCCTTGTATTTGAGCCTCTTCTTGGGAGCTGTGTTAATACAGTGACTCGATACCTTTGCCTGCAGCCCATCTCTCTGGTGGTCTCCATCGTCCTAGTCTTCTGTCCTAACACCGTGGTTGAGGTTTTCTTATCTGCCAACCAATACTATTGATGACATACCATAGAACCCCCCCTTGCTACCCAAAAGCTTGCTTCGTTTCTGTTTACTCCATTCTCAATAACTACATTTTCATGTTTGCCCTTTGAGAACGGTTTATAGATCCTGTATCTAAGAGGCTTCATTATAGTCAGCTCTTATTTGTCTCACAAACAGATTCTCCCTGCCCATCTGGTATGAGAAAACAAAAGGGTTTCAAAGCAGGCTGTTAGCCCTCAGCCTATAGGAGTTTCTTATCTACTTGGCAAAACCAATAGTTACCAACACACAATACACACACACACACACACACACACACACACACATACACACAACTTCACAAAAACTGGGTTTGTGAACTGCTACAGCACTGTAAAGAAATGGAGAGGAAAACAAACACAGCCTGGGAGAAGGTCATTTTCAGAGATTTTCAATTTGCCATACCCAAAATATGGACAGTGTCATGATATGAAAATGATTGGTTTTGTTTTTATTTCTTTATACTTGAGATTCTTATATATGTATACAATGAAAAAAATGATCATTTATACCTCCTGTTTCCCCACCTCCAGCTTCCTGCACATCCCACCCAACAGATCCTCCTCCCAGCTTTATGTCAGCATGAGCGAGAGTTTGGGCAAGATGAGTTCATTTGCATAGTGTCTTCACATTATAATCATATAATTGCCTTTCTCCTGAAGCCACAAAGAGCCATTGAAAGTTTAAAATTAGAATTTATTTAATTGGTTTTTGGTTCTTTCTCCAACTGTTCATTCTGCTTGGCCCCACACTGGTCCATTTCCAGGGCTCAGTTTCCTTACAGACCACATGTGCGCAGGGACAGTGACATCACTAAGGTGTGACTCCTAGGGAACCAGAGGTCAGCATACATCAAAACCACTGCCTCTGTCACCATGGCAACCACTCCATTTGTTGAACACTTGTGGAAGATGTTAAGAGTATAGTATAGTGCATATGTGACTCACCAGCCCTATGCATGAAGCTTCGTATCTACTATACGAAGTAGGAATTGTTCTGTTTCACAGATAAGCACTGGAGTCCCCAGAGCATCCTGACAGTTGATCGAGGGTATCCAGTTGGATAATACCTATTTCTACAAAAACCTGAACCATCGTCTGGGGACCTGGGGAAGACACTGGATTGAGCAGAGCTGTGCTGACTCACAGAGAGCCTAATAGTATGATTTCTGTGAGGGGCCAATGTGCTAGAGTTCTCCCTTCCTGGCTTACTTTCAAATATCCTGCTGTGAGACACGGGGAACAGTAGGTAGGACTGCATGTGTTGAGTCCACATAAGATGGTCAAAAAAGCTGAAGTCTGGTGCCAGCTGGGTGTAGAAGCAGCAGCTACACTCTCTCAGACAGAAACAAACAGTAAGACACATGTGGGCTGATTTCTCAGAGGTCTGTGTTTGGGCTGCTTGTTGGAGGGTGAAATTTGTATTCAGGGTTTTTATTCCAGTTAATCCTCTCTGTCAACGCCCTGACAGATATGCACAGTGTGTCTCCTAAGTGATTCTAAATCCTCCCGGGTTGATGAGACCAACCAGCATACCCCCTTTGCCTTGATCTTTTAAATACCCAGTCACCCATTTCTCCAAACTCTTCTCTTAGCACAGCCTGCTGTACTTGATAAGAAGGCCAACCAAGCTGCTGGGGCTCTCAAGGTCATACCAGGGTGTCCAACCATTGCCTGCTGACATTTCTTGAGCTATTCTTGTATTTCAAATACTTTCTGACCTACAATTCATATGTAATCTGTTTGTCTGGTATATACAAGTTAATGACTTTATATACTATCACTATACTCTCTAGGTAATGGACAGCCTTCACCTCTAAACATTGTGCATTTTACTTCTGTTGAAGTTTTTTAATGAGACTACATAACATCAAAGATGCCCTCAAGCCTTCGAGTTCTTAACACTGGGTTGTTTTCTGCAGGTGACAGCCTGCAGATGGAACTCTAGGCTATACTGACTTTGTATAACTGAAACTTCATGTAACTTTTTCTACTTGGCAAAGGCATTCATTCATCAATCTTGAGAGTAATCTTTTACTAGAAAGGTAAACTTTTATCTTCTCCTTAAGGGATGATGTGTGTCCCTTGCCTTCTGATAGTCTGCATTACCTCTGTTCTTTCAGGAACTTCGACCATGTCATTAGTTCATCTCCAGGGTTCTATCCAATGAGAGCATGGGTAGAAATGTGGTCTGAAATCACTGTCTAGTTAGATAGCTTATTCCAGCACTGTGAATTGATGGACCTGGGGGCTCTCATCGTTGTCAGAAGTCTCCAATAGATCATGGTGCTCATTCCTACTGAGCCAGCTCATTCTCAGATTCCTTTGTAAAGTGACACTCCAGGCAACCCTCACCAATCAATACAGAATGGGATGTGAAGTTCTTTTCATCAAAAGACTCCATGAGAACAGTGTGAAGACAAGCCGTATCCTGGGAGAAGACTGCTCACAATGTGTTCAACAAAAGATCAGCACCTAGACTGTACACAGAAAGCATAGAAAAAAAAAAAAGAAAATTAATGGTATAGTTGCAGTCTTTGTCCTGAGAGGAGGTCGCCTTACATTTCTGAGCTCAGGGATATAAAAACTAGGCTGGAATGCACACCTGTTTGATGTAAACACAGCTGTGGGTGTGACTGATGGCTCAACCTGGGTTCTGTCCTCTTGCTTTGTCCTTGAGCCACTACAGCATAAACTTCTGATGGTAACTTCATGTCCTAAGTGGCAGGCCAGAGGTTCCACCTGGCATGGCTTCTTCTTGATCTCTATGCTCACGAAATAGTCAAGAATCTGAAGAGTCCTGGATCCACACAAGAGCCTCAGAGGGATGAGCCTCTGAACAAAAGCATGATTCAGAGACCAGACATTCTGACAGGAGAATCTGCTGGTTCTTTCTCACATCAGCTGAGAACCTAGAAGACTTCTGGCGAAAGCAGAAGCAGCTGAGGCCGTTAACTGACTCCTTACTAAACAGCAGTGCCTTTGATGGTAAGTCAATCAAACCTCTTGTTCTAAACTCAATACATAGGAAATTATTAGACTGCCAATAGACCAGACCCATTTGAAGGGACCTGGATTCTTGAAGAAGAGGGAAAGTTTGGATTGGGTGTTATCGAAATTCTCTGTCTTGAACATGCAATCCTACTGATGTTGCCACCATGTTCAGGCAGTGATGGCGGTCCTACAATCAGGATGATGAAGATGGACATTTGCTCAAAGATTTAAAGTTGCAAATGTCACAGAGTTCTTGAGGTTACATGTCAGGCAAGTCAAGTAGAGGATTTGCAAATCTGGAAACTTGAGACCATTTCCCTAATCTCTGTTGCTATTGTTTAACTTAATTATAGAACCAAGGGAAGGACAGGTTTTCAAGTGACTGCTTGTGGCAAGAAATGAGATAATGACTGCAAAATCCACCCGAGCGCATGCACATAAGAAACGTGTCTTCTGTCTTTGTAAGCTATACATGAATAATAGAGAACAAGGCATATCATCTAAAAGGGCAGTGAGCCACTGGATAACTTTGAAAATACACTTAAACATTGTATTTTCAAACATTGTAAACATTGGCAATATGCTTCCAGACCCAACACCTTAGGAGAAAGACAAATGTTCATGGTGAACATGGAGGAATATCTGTTGTCTGTGACGAGCGATGTCTCTGCATGGCCTCTCTAGATATCTACCATTATCTCAGTAGTTATAAGGAATAGAAGCATCCTCCAGTGGCACAGCTTGCACAGGGTGAATAGCTCCTATCAACTATGGGTAGCAAGAGAATGTGTGAATCGTGGCTGGCAGGGTGAGTGAACAACCTCCTGAGCTCTGATAAGTACATGTTTGTGTTGGGCCATGCAGCCAACATAAGCAGCAATCATAGAAAGTGTTGTGCTGCTATTAGTTGATTGTACCAGACACTGTGAAACATTCACTTGCTTAACTTGGGGGTAAGGTGGAGAGAGAGAGAAGATTCTACTTCTCATTCCATCAGGGAACATTAGGGAACAAGGAGAGGTCCATCACTACCTTACCGAGCACAGTACAGTTAGCGCAGCATGAAACAGGAATTTGACTGTTTCTAAGGATGTTTTTGTAAACCCAACTCAAACCAGAATGATAGGGACAGGGTCTGAATAGAGAAGAAGGAAGAGAAAGTGGGCCTCTGTCAGAGGTGTCCAGGTGGTGACATCTGAAGGGCTTGCTGGCCATGAGGTGAGGCTGTGGCACTTGGCCCCAAGAGCACACAGTGCTGTCTGGGAGAAGGCCTATTGGCACAGGGGAGATAAGAACAGATGTTAGCCGATGTTCCTCAGGAGCAAAGCTGCAAGATTTATTATTCCATCCTCTCCCACCAAAAGGGAGTGGTATGAATACTAGTCATTTTCCTTCTCAGAATGATACCGGCCAAAAGACTATTGGTAGATATAATTGTATGAATCTTGGAAGAAGTGATGGTGCAAAAATAGGCAGTTGTGTGGTCAGGAAGTTGTGTCTAAAACCTAGGAGGATGGGTTTAAGGACGCCATTGCCATAATCACAGCCATAACAAAGTAGAGATGGCTGGTAGGATCTTTCTCTCCTAGCTGTAGGCATGTGCTGTTCTTCCTAATCATGGGTGATGATATCTGAAACCTCTTGGAGGAGGGCTTTCCCAGGGTGCAATGCTGTAGGATTTATTGTTCCATACTCTTCCACCGAAAAGGAGTGGCATAAGTAATTACCTTTTTCCTTCCCAGAATGATACTGTCAAAAATATATATTAGCAGATATAATTGTCTGACACTTAGGGGAAGTGGTGTTACAAAAATAGGAACCCAAGAAAAGGGGAGGGAGAGGAAAAACACCTGCTTCCCTTCACTTCCTGAGGCTCTTATTTTGAAGATAAGACTGCTTTGGTCCTCAGATGCCTGGTCTATTTACAGATGTATTTATAAATGTGCAAGACGCCACTTCTAGATTCTAAGTTGTTAATTCATCACTTCTCACCTCTTCATCTGCCTCCTGAAACAAGTCTCCTTTTGCCTGTTAGTGGAATTCAGAGTGGGACAAACTGTTGGGGCACTTGTCCCATTCAGATCACAACCTTCATCATAGTATTTCAGATAAAAACCCACTCAGAGACTATGGGGGAAATCCTCGCCACAGTGAGTCACTCCATTAATCTTCTACCCGCAAGCCAAGCCTTTCCTCACCACAGGCCTTTGTGCATGCTCTGTGTAGCACACAGGCTTTACCATGTCCATTCTGCTTTCATTGATATGCTGGAGACAGCCTGATGGACTCTTAAGTACTGACCATTACATTATTTAGGAATTTTATACTTGGTTGTTAAATGGTGCAGTTGTTAAAAATAAAACACGTAAACTCATAGACAACTTACGCTGCGAGCAAAAGTGATGAATAGTCTAAACTCACTATTTATGATTATTTTCACTAAGTTGTGTCACTCTCTGTGTCCCTTGGGTCATTTCTCTAGGGTAGAATTGCAGAATAATGGTGCTGGCTGCACTTGTCTTCCTGAATCAACATGTAGACAGTGAGCATTGATGCTTTGAACCCAGCCACACTGGGAACATTTCTATCATGGAAGCTGGTAAATCCGACACACCAGGGTTAGGGTTTGTGTATCTCCCTGTAGAGACCCTTGTTCCTCTGGAGCTGCTCCATCTAACTCCTTTCCCTCTCAGATCCTACTCTAGGTTAGACTCACAGGTGAAGTGACATCATAGGTTTTTAATTCCTCTCTTAAATGACTTCTTTTACTGCTCATTAGTGGTAAGTGTTACTTATTCAGTATGTGGGTTCTATATTTAATGAAAGAATTCTTACATTCCCCACTGCAAGCTCTTCAATAAACAGTGTGTCAATAAACAGTGGTACACATATCAAACTTACATTATCAGAAAAATGTAACTTTAAGGGAGAAAGATATGTTCCTAACAAATAAATTAGAATTCCTTCTAGGAAGAAGATGATTTCATTTGCAGGTATTGATAAGCATTTTAAAATAGTTATTGTTGTAAATCATTGAGCATATAGACTTCATAGTGACAATTTTTAAGTGTATAATACTCTTTGATCACGTTCGCCTTCCCCTATCCTCTCCTGTCTCCCCTCCTCCTTCTCCTCCTCCTCCTTCTCCTCCTCCTCCACCACCACCACCACCACCTTCCTCTGATTTTATGTATCTATGCACCATCTAGAATTCACAAATGAAAGAGAACTTCTGATATTTGTCTTTATAAGTCTGGCTTATTTTCCATAATATAAAATGTTCACCAACTGCAAACATTTTCCAACAACTGATGTAATTTCATTTTCCTTATGTCTGAAAAAACGCTTCTGTGTACATTTTCTTTACCCATTTATCTGTTGACAGATATCTATGCTGATTCTACAACTTAGCTGCTTTGATAAGCAAAGATGTGCAAAGATCTCTGTAGTGTGTTGACTTAGGTATAGTCTCAGGGGTGATCTAGCAGGGTCATATGAAAGTGTTTTTTTCTTCTTTTTTTTCATTAGATATTTTCTTTATTTACATTTCAAATGCTATCCTGAAAGTACCCTATATCCTCCCCCAGCCCTACTCCCCTACCCACCCACTCCCACTTCTTGGCCCTGGCGTTCCCCTGTACTAGGGCATATAAAGTTTGCAAGACCAAGGGGCCTCTCTTCTAATGATGGCTGACTAGGCCATCTTCTGCTACAAATACAGCTAGAGACACAAGCTCTGGGGGTACTGGTTAGTTCATATTGTTGTTCCACCTATAGGGTTGCAGACCCCTTCAGCTCCTTGGGTACATTCTCTAGCTCCTCCATTGGGGGCCCTGTGTTTTGTTTTTATGGGTTGTTGTTTGTTTGTTTTGTTTTTGTTTGTTTTTTATCAAAATTCCTGCCACTTTTCATATTTGTTGGAACAATTTATATTCCCACCTGGAGTGTCTCTTTTCTTATTAAGGTCTCTTTTCCCATTATCTTCCCAGCCATTTGAGGCTGAAAGAAGAGCCCTGGAGACTTAACTAAAGCTGTCACAGAGATGATGTAACTAAAAATGACTGGGTAAGAGGAGAGGCATGGGCAAATGGTTGGCTGGAGGCTCAAGTACAAGGAGGAAGACTTTGAGGGTGTATAGTCAGAATGTCTAAAGAAACCACTGTCTTCTGGTTCTTTTCAGGTTGTTGTAATGTGACATAAATAACTCTAGTCTTCCCAACTAGACTAGTACAGTGCATATACACATGTGTGCTCTGTGTTCACCTGAGTATACATTGACAGAGACACTGTGTTTTGTATTTAGACACTGTGGGATAAAAAACAGAAGACATACCATAAAACTTTATAAACGACAACAATTAGTACATATAGGAAGTGTGAACTACAGTCAGTCATGTTAGGCATATGCGAAGTCTTGATGACCTGTTTCTCTAGCTCACGGCACATTTGAGATGCTGACTGATAGGTTAGTCGGTCGGTTGTTTTCTTTCTTCAAATCTTCAAGTTCTAGGAGACTAGTAAACAGATACTTCAGTTGTGGTTTAATTCCTAATTCTAGAGAATAGAATACACATCATTTGTGAATGCAACAGCACCTTTGAAATTGGGAAAGATGAAGCTGGGAGTCAACCAAATACATGACGAAGAATGTTCCACATGACTCGTCCCCAACAGTGTCAGTGAGATGGAATGAGCCTTGGTGTTCTCCAGCACAGCAGGGTGGACATCATTCACAATAACCTATGGGATGGTTTATAAAAATTAGGAAGACCAGAAAGACTTCATGTAGAGTCTATATGTGCATAAGGAGAGGATATATCAAATTCCCTGATTGTACCAGAGAACATCACAGACATGCACTGAAATGTCACAATGAACTTGATACATATATACCATGCTTCAGGTTAATCAAAAACACTTTTATATGCTTGAGATAACAATACCTTCACTTAATCATTATGTATTTCATCCATGTAATGAATTATCACCATCCTCCACAAATATGTACAATTCAAATAATAATTAAAGAATTATAAATAGCTACAAAAATTAAATAATCAGCAACTTTAAAGGCTTTACACTCAACTAGCAAGAGCTGATAATGCCTGAAGTACAAACATAAATATTTTGCAACCTACTTTTAATAAGGGTTCAACCTCTTCTCTAGCCCACCACCAGCAGAGGTAGTGGAAGAGAAAAGTTATTAGGATATGGGGGAAGTGGACCTATTCAGCAATAGTTTTGGGGGGGACAAACTCGATCATCTTTGGCAGCAGTTCGGTCTGGTAGCAAACACCGAATACAATTCAGCAACTCCAGACAAGTCCTCTAGGCAGGCAGAAACCAGGCAGCTACAATCCAGTCCTTTCAGTAAGCATATACCAGGCAGGAACCAGCAACTGTAGTTCAATCATGAGGAAACTGCCAGGCTTGGCAACCAGCCTGAAGCAAGGTCACAGCAGCATCAAGCTGCCACAGGAACCTGGAGAGCAGTTAGTTCTTTCTTTTTTTTAAATAACAACAACGTAAGCATTTTATTTAGTCTTCAAGCTTCTTCGTATCACAATAGAGTGATGAGAAAAGCAGAACAAAAACCGTGAGTCTTCTCGAATCTCTGACAAAGAGCAGGGACTTCAAGGCAATCAGAGAGGCAGGAAGGCTCAACAAAACAGTTCCAATGTCTAATTTCTCCTGGGGCTGGCTGGGCCAGGATGGGTGGGGAGGTGGAATGGTGAGAAGGTGGAGACTGTCTTAAGTGGTCCTTGGCAATTCTGACTCAGGACCAATACACATGGTCTGCATGAACCACACTGTGAGATCTCTGGGTACCTCCCTAGCCCTCTGCCTGCTCCGAATGCATGGAAGCTCTACCAGTGTCAAGTGGGCGAGGGAGCACTTCTTGGGTGAGTTCCTCTCAATGGCAGAGCTATCTATCACATGTTGAGCTCAGCAGCACCATGTAAGGCAAACCAACACGTGTGTGTCATTAACAAAGAATAACAAGGTGGAACAAACCAAACAGAGGCTCAGTGTTCATCGCCCACTGTTGGTGGCATCATATTTATAATCCTCCATCAAGAGTCCTTTCATGTCCGCTATATCCAAACATCTTTTTACCTGTGTCTGCTTCAGAAAAAGAGCCTTTCATGTGTTTGCTTTAGCAAGATATCCTGTGTGCCCCAGCAAAACATCATTTGACATAACTAACTTTTCAAAAAACTAGGAAGTTTCCATTTCATTGAAGTGAGTACAAAGTCTGGCAAGGGGAGGGGGCGTATTTTGAAACATTTTGGCAGGAAGAATCGCTTGTATAATTATCTTGAAGTTGGGGAAAATGAAGGAAGAAGTCCTCCAGTGATTTCTGGCTAAGGGGCCTAAATGGTAGTAAAGACCCTTAGGGAAGCAGGATTTGTGCAGGGTGCCCCAGGGGAGACGTCTGTACACTGGAAGATTCAGTAAAGCCGGGCAGCCAGAGATGGAGAGAGTACAGAGCCCTCACAACACAGGTGACCTCCTGAGAAGGGGGAAAAGCCACTATCCCCACCTGGTACTTTCTACCCTTCCCCTTAAACTGTGCCACCCAACTTCCTGTTGGTTTGTTTGAACAAACCTATGGATTTGAGTCATATCAACATTTGTCTATATTTCCAGGCTCTTGTCTTTTGAAAATAACAACTGCTAGTTAAACACATCAGTTGCCGACTGCAGATGCTTATGGAAGTGTTCCACAACATATTTTTTTTTTCATTTCTTACTGGCTGAACTCTTCCCTGATTGTAAGAACTATACACTGAACATTGAATGCAAGATGATCAAGTCAGTGTCATGAGGAAACAAGTAACGTGGGCAGGTAATTAATCATAAATAAACTAACATTTCTCCAGAAAAAAAAAAATAGCATTGTACTTACAGTTCAAAGGCTTAATCTGCACCATAAGCAACTCAGGACACCAGGTGAATACAAGCACATGTGACCTCAGAGTCATTACAGTGTAAGGAACTTTTGTCAAATGGGGCACAAAGAGACACGTTCAGAAGAAGAGGCAGTTATGATTATTTATCATTGATCCAAACATCTGAGCATAAACATAAAGTATGAATAGCAATCACATATTGCTGGGAAATCAACAGAAATTACAATGTGTGATATGCATATGGGCTGTAGTTTGTGGGAGGAAACATATTTCTCAGAATAATTGACTGCTGGGTAATGTAACAAAATCTGCATCTGTTTAGAAAGCAACAAGAGAGAAAGGCATCACATACGCATGTGCATAGTACTGAGCAAGAAAAGAAGAAACATGTGGACCAGTTATTACCCTAGAGACCATGGATATAAAACCCACCACTACCTGTCCATGGACTCAAGTAAAACCTGAATATTGTTTAAGACCTGGATTAGGTTACTTCTCAGCACTGGGGCCAACACACTTAAGTATAAAATATCACTAGGTTGATGTTTGTTCTCCCTAATTGAACAGAACAGCTCATTAAGGAGCTATGGCATGCATGTATTGTCTAACCACAACTAAGGTTAAGAGAAACAGAGTTTTGTGAAGGCAGCGCACTGGGGCTCCTCCGTGTCAGTTCTATGGACATTTAGACTTTGTCAATTCTAGGCAGTGCATTGCTACCCTGTGCATTATCAGTAGGACCCCTGGTTCCAGAGAGATCCACAGGGAAGCAAAAGTTTTCATAGCTGTATATTAACATCTGCCCATATGAATGTCTTGTCTAGTAGCCTTGAAACTTGACCATCCATCAAAATCTCTTTAAAGAGCTTATTTTCAAAGCACATGCCTGGGCCTTAGGCCCAGCTCTTCTGATTCACTACAATTGGAACAGGGACCATGAGTTTGATTAAGCTATCAGGGGTGATATTAGTGACAGTGGTTCTGCTGTCACACATGGAGAACCACCGATCGAGTTCATCTCTGCTGCCTGCTACTATCTTATTCACACCGTGTACTCTTCATCTTTTCATTTCTGTAGTGATGGAAACTTGGCTATCTCTGCTTCTCTGTTTCCAGTCAGCATGCCTGCACCTGTCCCAAAACACATTAGAGGGAGGCTTTCCTAGTTCTATATCCTAAGTGGCATTTCAGGCCCATGCCTGTGGGTTAAATGGTGGCTGAGTCTGCCCCAGGGCTCAGGCGGCTGAGGAGGTGGGACAGAGAGTTTTGACTGCACTTTCCCCATGACTGCCCTAGATGGGTGTCAGGCTATGGGAAGCTGTGGGACCCCACTCCAGAGATGGGGAAGCACAGTCTGAGGTCCCCAGGGACTGCCAAAGTTTACTGAGGGGTCCCCGGACCTGCACAGAGTTCGGGGACATCGGGTTCTCAGACACTTGAGCACCCCAGATGCTGCTGGAGGATGGGGTGGAAGCCCATAGTCTGGATCTAGCGCAGAGGCTAAAGGGGAAAAGAAGGGAGCAGGCTCCAGCTGGGTCCGACAGAGAGGAGATTTGCTTGGCTTGGTGGAGACCATGGCTGGGAGTTCTGAGAGGTCTTCTGCGAGAGATTAGCTACCGGCTCTTTAGACAAAGGCCTATTCCACTTCTCCCCACGGCAGATCGCGATGAAAAGAGACAGTCCATGGTTTTAAGGCATTTATTGTCATGGCAAAGAGTGGCGATGAGAAAACCCTACCCTACTTTCTCAGGGTAGACCTAAGGTTACGTACCTTTTGCACGGAGGAGGAGTTTGTTGTCTAAGCCCTTCAGCCCTTTAGGTCATTAAAATTGAGATCTGTTTTGAGGCTACATGACCTGTGGTCATGTCCCCTACCTGTGGAGGGGCTTGGGGCATTGCCCTAACATGACTGATGGCCACAGACCTGTGGACTGGAGAGCTGCAGTCTCCTGTTAGGAGCCTGGTGCCTATGAGTGTGGTAAAACGTCTATCGTTCCTTGCAGGATTATCCCCTGTGGGCTCACAGGGGTTTTAAACCTAGCTCAACCAGAAACCAGGCTGCCTTTCAAGGTCCCCACACATGGCAACCATGCATACTTTATTTGAGTAAGTCCTGTCTGATCACTAACAACCTATGTTCTAACTATAAACTTACCTAGCTGTGTTCATACCAACTGTTCACAAATAGCTTTTCCCCTCTCAAAAAAAGAAAAGAAAGAGAAAGAGGACAAAAAAGATAGACGCTGTAAATCCAAGAATTAATTCAGTTGACACTTCCCCCCATCCCTTGCCACCAACACTTAGAACAGATGAAGAGTCTAGGTGCAAGTCCCACCTTGCTGGTTATTTATGAAATGATCTTTCAGTGGCTTTGAGTCTGACCACAGAATTTTCCAGTCTTCAAACAGACTTTTAGTAATCACTCCACCTGTGAAGCATTCGCTTACCCCACCATGGTTTCAAGTTCCTAAGCTGAAAAAAAGAACAAATGTATTACCAAGAATTTGGCCAGTGCAAACTGAATAAAGGCATTATCTACATAGTTGGTTGGACTAAGTCTAATGCTGTTGTGCTGTGATCTGAAATTCTATTGTGCCTCTTTCTTCGGTATTCCTGCTGTGAGCGCCTGAGGATTTTGCCATAGATTCTTCAGAGAAAGGTATCCAGAACAATGCTAGAGATGAAGAAATAACTATAGACTTTATCTTGGTCTCCAGAGGATCCTACTGCTTGTTGGTCTGCCAACCATTATGTGACCTACCATATTTTATGCCTGATCCTTTACTGTAGCAGCTGAGTTTCCAATCTAACTTCTCTATCATTTATTTTTACTTTGTTGTCGTTGCTATGGCCAAGTGTCTGACAAAAACATCTTAGAAAAGGAAGGAGTTATTTTGGTTCACTGTTTGAGGGTATAGACCCTCACAATGGGGAATGCGTGACAACATGAGAAGCCTACGCTGTGGGGGCAAAGCATGGGTGGGCTAGTCTTGTGTCTATAGTCAAAGAAAAGAAGGATGAACGCTGATGCTCAACTTGAATTCCTCCCTGCCCCCTCTTTTTTTCCTTTTTTACTTAATCTAGTGACACTACACTCAGTGTAGATTTTTCCCTCTGCAGTAAAATTTTTATGTAAAGGCCACATAGACACACTCATATGTGCATCTTACAGGTAATTCTAAATCTAATCAAGTTCGCACTGAAAATTAACTATTTCAACCTGTGCCCCATTTTTGGTAAGGCCAAGTATGCATCGTCGTACCCTCCCCCATGGATGAGATCGGGCACGTTCAGGGTGGTATGGCCGTAGACACCCTCCCCCATGGAAATCAGGGCTCATCATGAGGGAGTCTAAGTCACATTGTTAAAAAAGCTGAAGTTACAGTTCTGTGCGAATATACTCAGTCCACCCTATGCTGAATATCTCTTGAGTTTCAGCTTTTACTTTTACATTATTAGAAGATTGGAACAGATTATATTTAACCTGTAGAAATGATTTTTCTAATCATACACTTGGTTGTATCATGTTAGGGATCAATTGTGTCCCCCAGAAATTCCCAAGTTGCAGCTCAAACCTACAGCACTTCAAATGTGGCCTTCCTTGTAAATAAAGTCACAGTAGACATAATTAATATTAAGTCATAAGAAAGTAGGGTGGGCATCTAATACCACTGGTATTGTTTGTTGGTTGGTTGGTTGGTTGGTTGGTTGGTTGGTTGGTTGGTTGGTTTGGGGAAAGTTGGTTTTGGTTTCAGTTTCGTATGGTTTCATTAGGTTTGGTTTGGTTTTTAGAGACAAGGTTTCTTTGCGTAGCACTGGCTGTCTTATAACTTGCTGTACAGACCAGAGTGGCCTTCAACTCACAGAGATCCACCTGCTTCTTCATCCCAAGTTCTGGGATTAAAGATATATACCACTACAGCCAGCTAATCCTACTGGTATTCTTATAAATTTGAACTGGACACACAAAGGGGAAAAGAACTAGACAATGAAAGAAGAGATCTGGAGATATGCAGTGGAATCTAACCAATGACAAAGGTGTCAAAAGATCTAAAAAAAAAAAAAAAAAAAAAGACAAGAAGCTGGAACAGGTTCTGCATCAAGACATTTTAAAGAAACTTACTTTGCTCTCACCTCCATGTGGACTTCTGGTCTCCCGAATTATGACCTGATAAATTGGTGTGGTTCAAACAATTTTATTTCATGGTGCTTCAGCTTCACAGTCCTAGGTTTGTTGTGCTTCATCACTTGAGTCCGAGGAAGCCAAAGCACACACAAACATGCCCACGTGACTCCACGTGTAAGCCTCTTCTTTGTAACCTGAGTTCCCTGGGCTGCATCTATTCTTGGCTTGGAGGATTTCCAAGCAAAGCTATTGCTTCATCCTAAGATTTTTATTCCCCAAACCCCATCTGATTTATATATCTCCACACAATATTGAGCATGTCTTAGTGAGATGCACTGCTCCACACACTTAGCATATGGCAAGGGACAGAACAGATACAGCCTCTGCAGTGAGGTCTCTGTCTAATAATGAAGATGAAAAGCGAGCTACTCATGTGACCAGCAAGTCAAGTCGTGTACATGCTTTTCTAGAAGTGAGCTGAGCAGAAGAGGAAAATGGAAAGGAAAAGGAGTGGAACTTTGAGAGGAAGGCTATAAAATAAGGTCGGTACAGGCTAGAAGATAACTGTTAAATAAGGACTTGAAGTATAAGCTAATGGACTTTTCCAAATATACATGCAGCAGAAGAATATGCCAAGGACATATAATAGTGACTGAAAAGAACAAAGGCAGGTCTAAGGAGCACCAAGGAGGGCTGGTGGATCAGAGTGAGAGGGAAAGATATACATGATCACAGAACAATTTGTATTTTTCCATGTATTCATGGTGTTATCTACAATGAGAATTATATACTACACAAATTTCTGCACAGTTTCCATCTCAGAAAATCCTAGTAACACCCTACAGTGCCATGTTTCCCTCTTCTAAGCTATCTCACAAAACAGCTTATACCATCAACAAGGAAGTGCTTCTTGATCATACAGAGGCTTACTGACTCCTGAAAGGAACTCATAGAGTTCATCTACACATAATAACCAAACATACTAGTCTGCCTGCCCCCCTCCCTGGCCCCAAGAACATACTTATTCTATTGCAGACGGCTCCAGACTTCAGTGACTACTGCCATGACCTTATCAGAAGAGACATAGGGATCCAATATCTAGTAATTTCCACACATGCTACTTCAACATGCATTTATCAGCTTCCATCTACTGTGTACCAGCAAGTAAATGACTATTATTAGTAACACTATTGTTGCTATTTGATGGTCATAATAGAAACATTCCCTACATGAAACAACTGAATGAAGCATAGCGAAACCCAAAGTAAATTTCCCCATAATACATAAGAGCTAGAATTTCTTCACTCTACTTATAATCCAGATAGATTTCTGAAACGTACTAGGTGTTATTTTTCTTAACTCACATAAAGTACTACAACAAGAGCCAATTTGCATCTATAGATCAGTAGAAGAGAGAATTGAGTAGCTAGCAAGCTTCTCAGAGTTGCCCCAACCATTAACTAGAAAAGAAAGATTTTGGTCTGTATGTATTGCATCACTGAACATCCTAGCAGCATCTGTTGGCATGTGAGCAGAACCTGAAAATGTGCATGTTTGTTTTGTGGGAATGGAGTACACTCTTCTGCATGGTAAGTGGAAGTCATCAAAAGATCCAGAGTGATGTTCCTCTGGTTTCCAAGTTTAGAAAGAATATGGATGAAGCAACAAGAACATATTCATGAAAAGTACCATGAACCTGAGCTAGTAGGGAGTGGAAAGGAAGGATGTGGCCATGCTGCAACCTGATCATGTTGGTACATGACCATAGGCTTGAATTTTATACCCTGAGTACTCATACTCTAATCTTATTAAATACATGTTTTGACAGATCCATTTGCACAGACTTATCAGATAGTTTTCTTATTCTATACCTACCTTGTCTTATTTCCTGGGTTATTATAAGTCTTGTGGTTTGTCATATACCTCTAAAATTATTTCTTTATATGACCAATAGATAGTCATCAATGGCATGTATATTCATATTTGTAGCAAGGAATATAACAGACTATAATGGGCATCTATCAACATTATCTTGATAAGTGGTTGGTTGACTTGGTTAGTGGATGGGTTGTTTGGTTGACTAGTTAGCTGGCTATTTGGTTGGTTGGTAGTTTGGCTAGGTGATTGACAGGTTGGTTGGCTGACTGGTTGGTTAATTGACTGTTTGGTAGGTTGGTTATATGGATGATTGGTTAGTTGGTTGTTTGGTTGTTTGGTTGTTTGGTTGGTTGGTTGGTTGGTTGGTTGGTTGGTTAGCTTGTTGGTGGGTTCATTGGTTTGATAACTGGTTGTTTGGTTAGGTATACTTGGTTGACTGGTTGGTTGACCTGTTTGATTGGTGGGTGGGTTGATTGGCTGCTTGTTTAGCTAGTTGTTTGTTTGAGTGGTTGGTTATTTGGTTGTTTTATTTGTTGGTAGATTGACCAACTGGTTGGTTGGTAGGTTTGTTGGTAAGTTAGTTGACTAGTTGGTTGATAGATTAACTAGCTTATTGGTTAGTAGATAGACTGTCTGACTGTTTGATTGGATGGTTTGTTGGCTGGATACCTGGCTGGCTTGCTGGTTGGCTTGCTATCTGCCTGGCTAGGTGTATGAAAAGATAGATGAATGGATATATTGATGGATGGATGGGTGGGTGGGTGAGTGGGTGGGTGGGTGGAAGGAAGGATGGGTGGATGGATGGATGGATGGATGGATGGATGGATGGATGGATGGATGGATGGATAGATGCATGGATGGTTAAATGGTTAGATAGTTGGTTAGTTGACTGGTTGATTGCTTGACTGACTAGGTGCTTTGGTTGGTAGATTGGCTGGCTTGTGGGTTGGTTGGTTGATTGGTTGGTTAGCTGCTTGTTTGATTTCTTGTTTGGTTGAATAGTTGGTTGACTATATAGTATAAAGTGGTTGATAGATTGTATAAATGAATACTTTTGAACTTTCTAAACCAGAGGCTATGACATGCTGCCTCTTGATTCTACTGTTCCAGATGCTTATTGTAATGTCATGAATAATTTATATTTGAAGGAAATAAAAAAATGAACAAATGAACTATTGGATATATAAATCAGTAGTCTATAATAAATAAATGACTCAGCTAATTGACCTCATCAACAAATGAATAAAATAAATTTCATCTTAGTCTATCCTATTTCATTCCTTCAGAAAAAAATAACATATTTGTCTGCATTTACTGTATTAGCTATACATTTTATTCTATCAAAAAGTAACTCATACGTTACCTATATCCCTGAGGAGGCGATGCTACTCTTTTTATTTTCCAATTGAATCTTTATTCATATGACTGTAGACTCCCATGTGGTTATAAAAAGGCAGAATACATAAGTGTGTCCTTTCCACAGTATTTACCAATAGTAACATCTTAAAAGTTACAATGACGAGTCATCACTATGATGTAGACATACATTCAAGACAAAGAACATTGCCATTTCTACAGAATCTATCATGTCCTTTCCTGACCTCACTCGCTCCTTTCCAGAATCTGGTCACCCTTAATCTATGATAGTAACTCTTACAATCTTCTTTACACTTCTCTATTTCATAATATCACATTAACAAAAATCATAGAAAGTAAAGTTTAAATTTTACTTTTTTACTAAGTAAAATTATCCAAAGATTCATTTGTTATCTCTCTATTTATATCTATGTCTATGTCTATTTGTAGATAGATAGATAGATAGATAGATAGATAGATAGATAGATGGAGAGATAATAGATTTCACTCTTTGCTGAGTAATATTTGATTATATGAATTCAGTTTATTTATACTTTCAACTCATCGGAGGACATATGTATTATTTCCTGCATGAGGCTACTGTGATTGAGTCTTTGTAGGAACACTAGATTTCAGCCCATGGGTGTTGCTGCTAGCCCTTAGAGTAATTTTTGCAGAATACCTATTCTGTTTACAATGCATGAGCAATGCATGCTCAATCCATCTTCCCCATTTCCTTTTCAGCATTTGGTGTTGCCACTAATATTGGTTATGTCTGTGTTGTTCAGTTCTTCATTTTCTTCTTTTTTGTGACTTTTCTGTGCCTGATTGAATTTTCCTAATGTAGTAAAGAGAAAGCGCCATAGGACAGGAGTAGCCGGTCTGATAGGTGTGTAGTAATGGCTCATTACAGTATGCACTGCTCTCTTGCATAAGCCTTTGAGTATCTTTTCACATACCACTGTGCCATCTGTACATTCTCTGCAAATGTCTCTTCATGGTGTTACTCACTTCTCACTGGATGTTTTTCTCCTTGAATTTGAAAAGATCTTTACATCTAGACCCCAGATCTTCTTCAGATATGTGCTTTGCAAATGATCTCTCCTGCTATACAGTTTCCTTCTTATTCCCTTCACATACCATTCATAATAGAAACATCATAATTTTTACTAAATCTTACTGTTCCATTTTATTTATGCATTGTGATTTGGGTATCACATTTGTAAATGCATTTTTTTCTTTCTTTCTTTTAATTTATTAATCATTTTATTTGTTTACATTTCAAATGTTATCCCTCTTCCTGGTATTCTCTCCATGAACCCCCCACCCCATCTCCCTTTCCTTTACCTTTAAGAGGGTGCTCCTCCATGCACTCACCCACTCTAGCCTCACCCTTCTAGCATCCCCCTTCTCTGGGGTATCCAGCCTCCACAGGATCAAATGCCTCCCCTCTCACTGATGCCACATGAGGCAGTCCTCTGACTCACCATTTGTTTAAATGATATTAAGACTATTAAACCTGTACCTGAGATGAGAGGGCCCTGATTTCTTGAATATGCTAACTCATCTCATCTATAAACAATTTGCATCCCCTACTTATTTAAATCTTCTTTGAGGTTTTTATCATGAGAATTTTTAGTTTTTAGCATAAAAGCCTTATACATTGTTTTGGATTTCAATTAAACCTGTTTTTTTTTAATGTTTTGTATTGCTTTTAAGTTATATTTTATATTTGCTTCCATATTCACATGTCCAATGTTAATGCATAGAATTGGGTTTTTATGTATATCTTCTATAATGATTGGACATAACCAAACTTGTTTATTAGAAGATGTTCTGTAATTTGCTTAAGTTGTTTATATTAAAAGTCATATTATACATGCATGCATATAGTTTCATTTCTCCTCTTCTCTGTGTGACTACTTCCATTTCTTGCCTTATTACACTGCTACAACTTTGAACACTATGTTTAAAAACATACTTACTTTTATATTTTTAAGTTTTTTATATGTTTTTATACAACAAATTTTATTATATTCTTTGCCTTCTCATGGCTCCTCTCATTCCTACCTCCTATCCAACTTTATTTCTTTTCTCTCTCTCCATATATCCTATCTCTCTCTTTGTCTCTGTCTCTGTATCTGTCTCTCTCTCACACATACACACCAGGAAAAAAAGAAATCAAAACAGATAAATATAAAAAGAAGGAAATCAGTAAGATAAAAATAAAATCCCAACAAAATAAAACGACATACACACACACACACACACACACACACACACACACACACACACACACTCACACATACAAATAGATTTTGTGTTGGCCAACTACTTCTGGACATCGTGTCTGTCTTGAAGCACTATTGACATAGGAGTGACATACTCCAGTAGAGAAAACTGATTCTCCCTTTCCCAGCAGGTATAAATTACAGATAGTTTCTTGGGTAAGGCTATAATTTTGTGTCCACTTCCCCTCCTTAGTGCTAGAATTTTGTCTGGTTTGAATCTGTGGAAGTCTTGGGTATATTGCCACAATCTCTGTGAGTGCATGTTGCACCAATTCTTTTGTGTCTGGAAGAAATTGGAGTCATCTATCACCAAGAGCTCTTACAATCTTTCTCCCTCCTCTTCCATGTAGATCGCTGGGACTTAAGGGGAGAGATTTGATAAAGACACCCCATTTAGAGATGAGTGTTCTAAGGTTTCTCATTGTCTTCACATTTTCCAGCTTGGGGGAAGGATGTCTCTGTGCTAATTTCCATCTACTGAAGGAAAAGGCTCTGAAGGGTTGATAATGCTCTGCTCATATATAGGTATAGAAATATACCATTAGGAGTTATTTTTATTGCTGCAATCCCATGGCAGAATAATAGTAGTAGGTTCCCCCCATAGACTCATGTCTTATCTAGTCTCAGGTTCTTGGCCATATGAGCAGAATCATGTATGGGTTTTATCTCATAGAGTGAGCTATCTCATCTTCTCCAACCAAAAGCTAGTTGGTTACTCCCAAAACATGTGTGCCACTAATGTACCAGTATAATTTGCCATCAGAATGCTGTTGTATGTTGAAGGGTTTGTAGCTCAGTGAAGTTGATCATCTTTCCCCTCTAGTAGCATGTAAAGTACCATCACAGCGCCATAAATGCTTATCAGAAAGGGTGGAACATCAGCTTGATTTCTCTATGCCTTTCTTTGGTGGTGATCCTGTGGGGAAATCATGAAAGCTGTTGCCACCAAATAACTGCAAGGCTTCATTTCTTTGCTGAAGAAGATTCTTTGTACTTTTCAAAAAGGTTTTATCATAAATGTGCGTTGAATTTTGTCAAACGTGCAGTCTATAAAAATTAACACACATAATATTTTTTTAGCATGCCAATATGGTTTACCACATAGACTTGTATTGAGCCAGCTTGCATCCTTGCAATAAATTCTAGGAGATCATGATATATAATTATTTCATCTATTACTGCAGTAGTGAATTTGAGAATATTTTCATATGAATTTCTACATGTAGGTGCTGCAGAGTTATGTCAGATGTTAACTCGCTGAATGGGCAAGCCTGATGACCTGAGTTCATACATCCAAATATGGAAGTTGGTGTCTGTAAACTAGTGTTTCTTCTTTGGGATAGGAGGTTGAGTCAACAGAATCCCTGGAAATACACATGCTACAAAGCAAAATAGAAGACACCCTGTCTTAAACAAAGTAGAAGGTATGAAGCCACACCTGAGGTTCTTCTCTCTCTCTCTCTCTCTCTCTCTCTCTCTCTCTCTCTCTCTCTCTCTCTCTCTCTGCCGCACATATGATGATGTGTCCCATGCATGCCCACACTCACACATTTCACACACACAGAAGGGAAAAAGATCAAATTTGCATATGTATTCACAATGGATAACCCCATATTGTTTTCTTCTTTTGCATTGTTTTTGCTGCTTTGGGCACCAGTACAATCCTCACATCATAAACTGAACCGCTGAGCTTTCCCTTCTTTGCTATTTCCTGGAACAGATTGTGTAGATTTAGTGTTAATTCTTCTTTACAGCTTGATGGAGTTTGCAAGTGAAGCCATCTGCACCTAGAGATTTGTATTTTAAAATAACATATCAACAAATGTTATTTACTGTATGTTTATGGGTCCAGACAGATTATTGCATGATGGACACGTGTTCTACTTTGTCTTTTTAAAGAATAAGTCGCATTGCCCGTGTTACGACATCTACATCCACATTGTTTCTAAGGTTTCTTGTCCCTCGGGTGCCATGGCCTCTATAGCAATGCTTCCTCATTACAGCTAGTAGTCACGTCGAAAGGTTTCTTTCTTTTCATTTGCTTAGTTTTTCTTGAGTAATTCTTGGATTTGGTGCTTTTTAAGTTATTCAGTATCACTCTTTTTATAATCCATGTTAATTATAAAGGCTTTCATCATGACAACTTTTTTTTCACTTTTTTTATTAGATATTTTCTTAATTTACATTTCAAATGCTATCCCGAAAGTTCCCTGTACCCTCCCCCCGCCCTGCTCCCCTACCCACCCACTCCCACTTCTTGGACCTGGTGTGCTTTGACTATGAATCCCATATTCAGCCCACTCCCTTCACTTGTCCCTATTTCTCTCTGAGTCTCCTTCCTGGGCCCCTTATACTTTCAGGTCCTTATTTTTCTCTCCTACTTTAGTTCCATAACTGAGAGGAAGTACTACACAGGATTTTTAGGATTTAGCTTATTTTACTTTACATGATCATCCCCAGTTTCATCTATATTTCTATAAACAAGACTCCCATATGTTTGTGTGTGTATTTGCATACATGTGCATATTTGTGTGTGTGTGTATGTATGTGTCTGTGTTTGTGTGCACGTCCATACATTTGTGTGTGTATGTTTGTATATGTGCATTTGTGTATGTGTGTTTTATGCATGTACTTGTCTTTGTGTGTATGTTTGTATACATGTGTATGTGTTTTTGTGTGTACATATATGTGTTTTGTAGATATGTGTGTGTGTTCATGTGTATGGATGTATTGTGTATAAATGTTTGTTTATATGTGTATATGTGTATATATGGGTGTTGCTGTGTTGGGGTGGTGTGTGTATATGTGTGTGTCCTTTCCCATTTGTCTACTGGCAGCCACCCAGGCTGATTCCTTGATTCAGTTGTTGTTCATAGTGCTACATAAAATGACTATGTAGGCATCTCTGCTCCCTGTAACTTCTCTTGGCATTGGAATATACAGTTCCACTCGAATTTTGTTTAAAAACCTCCACAGTAATTTTATATCTCCACCAGTAATGTAAAGGGGATCCTGCTTCTCCCACATCCTCACCAGGGCCTTTTATTGCTATTTTTTATGGTAACTACTCTCACCTAGAGTATAGTGGATTCTCAGTGTGGTTTTGATGTATATTGTCCCAATAGCCACAGACATTAGACAACTTTTCATGAATTTTTGGCCATGTGCATTTATTCTTTTGAAAGGTGTCTTTTTGCTTCGTTTATCTATTTATTCTTGGGAATATTGGTTTTGCACTTAATCGTTTGAGTGTTTATATAACCTGGATGTCAATGGCCTGGTAGATGAACATTTGGTCACAATCATCTCCCTTCCTATTGGATGTGCCTCCACACTAGTGGGATTTTTTCCTTTGTTATTGAGAAATTTGATGGTATTCTTCACTTACTGGAGTCCTGTTCTGAAAGTTATTCTCTAGGCCCATGGTTTTAAATGTTTCTCTTATGTTTTACTCCAATATTTTCAGTATTTGGAATCTTGCTCATATGTTTTTATTTGTTTAGTCTACTTTCTCTGTGATGTCCAGACAAAATAATTTCTGTTGCTGAGCTCACCAATCTTCAGCTTGCTCCTTCCTTTCTGTCCTATGGCTCACTGACCTGGGGTGCTTGGACAGTTTTGTTTCTAATCATATTTACTTTCTTTGATTCTTACTAAATCCTCTTTTCCTTTGCTGCCATTTCAACTTAACTCCCCTAAGACTCCAATCTGAATATCTTATTGAGGCTTTCTTTTTTGTAGTGGATCTTTAAATCTCTTGTGAGTCACATGATAGCTCTAATAACCTTTTTCATCTCTATCTAGAGTTGTCATCTCCAGCTTCTTTTTCTCAACTAGAACTGTGTGGTTCCTGATATGATGAATGATATTTGGTTAAAATCTGGCACTATGGAAATCCTAGACCTTGATTAAATATGTCTTTTTTTCTCTCAATTTTTTATTAGGTATTTTCTTCATTTACATTTCAAATGATATCCCAAAAGTCCCTCATACCCTTCCCCACCATTCCCCTACCCACCTACTCCCACGTCTTGGCCCTGGTGTTCCCATGTACTGGGGCATATAAAGTTTGCAAGACCTAGGGTCCTCTCTTCCCACTGATGGCCGATTAGGCCATCTTCTGCTACATATGCGGCTAGAAACACAAGCTCTGGCGTTACTGGTTAGTTCATATTGTTGTTCCACCTATAGGGTTGCAGACTCCTTTAGCTCCTTGGGTACATTCTCCAGCTCCTCCATTGGGGGCCCTGTGTTCCATCCAATAGATGACTGTGAGCATCCACTTCTGTGTTTGCCAGGCACTGGCATAGCCTCACAAAAGATAGCTATATCAGGGTCCTTTCAGCAAAATCTTGCTGGCGTATGCAATAGTGTCTGTGTTTGGTGGCTGATTATGGGATGGATCTCTGGGTGGGACAGTTTCTGGATGGTCCATTCTTTCATCCCAGCTCCAAACTTTGTCTCTGCAACTCTTTCCATGGCTGTTTTGTTCCCAATTCTAAGAAGGGGCAAAGTGTCCACATTTTGGTCTTAATTCTTCTTGAGCTTCATGTGTTTTGCAAATTGTATCTTGGGTATTCTAAGTTTCTGGGCTAATATCCACTTATCAGTGAGTACATATCATGTGAGTTCTTTTGTGATTGGGTTACCTCACTCAGGATGATACCCTCCAGATCCATCCATTTGCCTAGGAATTTCATAAATTCATTGTTTTTAATAGCTGAGTAATACTCCATTGTGTAAATGTACCATATTTTCTGTATCAATTTCTCTGTTGAGGGACATCTTGGTTCTTTAAAGTGCACTCCAGAAAATCAAATAACCCCATTAAAAAATGGGACACTGAGCTAAACAAAGAATTCTCAACTGAGGAATACTGAATGGCTGAGAAGCACCTGAAAAAATGTTCAACATACTTAATCATCAGGGAAATGCAAATCAAAACAACCCTGAGATTCCACCTCACACCAGTCAGAATGGCTAAGATCAAAAATTCAGGTGACAGCAGATGCTGGTGAGGATGTAGAGAAAGAGGAACACTCCTCCATTGTTGGTGGGATTGCAAGCTTGTACAAGCACTCTGAAAATCAGTCTGGAGGTTCCTCAGAAAATTGGACATAGTACTACCAGAAGATCCAGCAATACCTCTCCTGGCCATATATATCCAGAAGATGTTCCAACTGGTAATAAGGACACATGCTCCACTATGTTCATAAATATGTGTCTTAACTCCTCTTTCTGATACCTTTTAGGCATGGAAGGAGAGGTGTTGCTCTTTATTTCTGTGGTGTTTAGAGGGCAGAATCGGGTTCCAGGATGCCTCTTTAAAGGGGCACTTTGTCTTTCTCACCACAAGCTTTATTCTTGTGACCCTGGTGAGTAAAGTGATGTACAGAGCTTCTGGTAAGTAAGGTGAGAGAGGTACAGGCATCTCAGATGCCCTCCATTGACACAACGACAGACAACAATCTCTTTGTTAGTTGATGATAAGGAAAGTCGCAGCATCTTATTCAATTTTCCCTGACATGGCCCCAGATGGGATTCGATGTCCATTTCAACACAGCAAGAGATGACAAGGCACCCCATACCCAATGCTACTATTGGGGGAGAGGGACACAGTTTATCTTTGGTTTCTGGAACTTCTGTCTCCCAGCATGCCCATTTCCTTGGGTAGAGGGCTGGCTTTGCTTGAGGCTCTTGTATCATTGCTCAATGATATGTCTCCATTATAAGTTTCTTCAGCTTCTAACTATAGACACAAGACACTCAAAGAAAACTTGAGGAACCCAGGGATTCTTTCTTTTTGTATTTGTCTTCTCCTGTACTTCAGAATTTTAATATTTTTAACATAGCATCCAAGACTTTTAGGAACTCCTTAATGGAAGAAATAAACAAAATACATCAGCTTCATCTTCCTTAAAGCAGTAGTCTTCTTGTTTTCACCTCTCCTTTAGGAATGTAAAATTTCTCACTGCCCACCTCACCTGACTCATTGATGAAACTCTAACTTATTTGCTTGACTATCTCAGAATCCTAAATTCTAATGGGGGAGTGTGGTGGGAATGAAATGTTCACTACTTGTCTTTCTGAATCCAGTAGAAGTGAGTAAATTAAGAGTTGACTACTTGGATTAAGGACATAGGACCTCTCCAGTCAGCACCAAGCAAGCAATTTGACTTAGTTGGGTTTTGATAATATATTGGTGATTACTGAAGCTATATGAAGAATATGATCTTTGTAGTGATGTTCCAGGTATCCTTAGTTGCTAATAAAAGTTTTAAAAGAGGAAGAGGTAGAAGGAAAGAAATAAAGAAGAAACAGAGAGAAGGAAGGAAAAGGGCAAGAAGGAAAGAGAAGAATTTCTCTGTCGGATACAGAATTTTTAGTGTTGTTATGAACACTGGAACTATGAAAAATAATGCTAGCTAGATTGGAACCAGGACCCTGATAGGGCAGAGGTGAAAGCCACAGGTCTGTGTCTAGTGACACATTGTTGACACAAGAAGCCAGTCAATAAATGTCACAGCCCCAAACAGTAACGTCTTCCAACTCAGTAGATCTATAGAGGGGCTCATCATCTTTTATTTACAACAAGGCTAAAGCTTCCCTGTGCTGTGACTCCAAAGACCATGTCTTAGATAACATGGTTCTGGACAACCCCCTCTGCTAACATGCCAAAAGTCCTCCTACCAAGGAGCTGATTTCTAACGGAAACTATCACAGTCATGAGTACTTCATTTCTGATACTAAAACTGAATAAATGTTGATTTGGGACAGAGAAATTATTTAAGATGCATAAATGACTTGAAATCAGAATGTCTCAACATAGACATAAAAATTAACTCCTCGGGTGTTAAAAAGAACAGTTTTCAGTGTTCTCTAGATTCCCTGATGACAATTCCGAAAGCAGAAACGGAAACACATGATATGACCATCTGTCAAAATACTGAAAATTGAAATCAGGACCTTGGTAATCAGGTTTCATTTTCTCTTGAAATTTAATATATTTCACTGTTAACTCCAGGATAGCTATGAAAAATAAACTCACATGTATCAATAAATATACAAATGTTAACTAAAATACTGTACTCTACATGTAATTATCAGAAATGTATTGTTTATATTATAAGGGCTATTTTGACCATTGGATCAAATATCAAAATAATAGCCCTCTTTATATCCATTTAAATATATTTAAGCAGTCAAAAAGCACACACCTAAAGTTATGCTAAAATGATCTGTTTTTTAATAGCACATTGTCTGGTTGTGTATGGGAAAGTAAAGAATTTCTTTTCAGCGAATAAGTTTAGAAAATCCAGGGTATGGTCAACTAATCTCTTTTTCAGAACTTTTCAGAGCAGAACATTCTAGATATAACCACAAACCAACTTCATTTCCGCCCACTGTTTAAGCTTAAGCTGGGAACTAGTTTTCTGACTGTCTTGACTCTCTTCACTGACAGAACAACATCTAAGCAACGAGTGTTGGGTTGAAACTGGAACTTAATTCAGCAAACAGAGAGTCACCCCAAACAGGATGAAGAGAGGAATGAGTAATGTGGGAAAGCTGTATGGTGACAAAGAGAAAAACAATGATTCTTGTGTTTCCTGGCAGTACATAAAGGTCTTACAGGATGGCCTCTCATCCCTCTCAAAATCTGATCTGGTGTTTCTGAGTTGATGACTAGAAGGTGTCTCTGGATACATCAGGAAAAGAAAGAAAGAGAAACTGGCAAGTCTAGGTCAAGTTAATCTGGTAAAATAGTTCTGGACAAAGCATATCTCAAATGGTTACCCTTTGAGATGTCTACATGCAGAGAGTAGAAAAATATGACTTAAATGTTGAGGCAGCAGAGAAGACAAGCATGATATGAAGACAGATACGCTAAGCTTTTTCATCTGCCCCAGTCACCCCAGATGTCCTACATAAGTATTTTCATCCAAAGCAGCCTTTAGGCCCTGAGAAATAATGCAGGCAGCTGTTAGCACTAACCACAAGGCAATGTTAACTGCTCCATGAATAGGAAACATAGCACAGCCTCTGTAACTCATGATTTGGTAAAGCCCTGTTGTTTGTTTAAGCCTTTCTTTGATAACGCCATGGCACAAAGATCCTTCATGAAGGAGCTGGGATTCTATTCTTGACAGACATCTGACATACAAGTTGACTCTAGAGACTTACCAGGGACATTTTATGGGAAAGAATTTCCACGGAAACAGTTGTAAGAATCCTGGTGACCTCATCTAAGAAGATTCTAACAGAAGCTAATCTTCAGAGACCCACTCCACCTCACAGCGTTCTTTGAGGTCTTTTTCTGCTGCCCTGATGCCCTTAATTTTCCATCTCTTCTTCCCCCCCTCTCCCTTCCTGAATCTTGATCATCCTGGCAACATCTTGTACAAGAAAGAGCTCAGATGATTCCACAACAGCTTTCCCGTAGACCTGACATTCATTTTGGAAATAAAAAAAAATAAAATAAAAAAAAAAAAACCTCACTCACACATCATAATCCAGAGAAACTCTAGATTTACAAAAAAATGCAATCTCTCCTGCTCACCCCCCAACTCCATTCTGTTTCATTCATGCACACCTTGGTCACCTTGTCTTCTACTCTTTGATTTGTCAAAGATTCCAGAATAGAGGACAACCACCACCACCACCCAATCCCTGGCCTGTTTCCCATTGTAGAGAACATTCACAAACTTCTCTGGGTGGGCCTGGTGTAGACTCACATCATCACTGGACTTTATATGAGAATCAGACACCTACTCTCTTGTCTTTTTTTTTTTTTTTTTTTTGAGTGAAAAAGTCTCACCGTTCAACATTACACTTCCCAAAAATACATATTCAGAATTCCTCTCTCCTGTCTGTTGGCCCTTTTGATAGCTTGCATGTGAGTAAAACATCTATCCAGCTTTTGATCGTCTACTTTGAACTTCTTGGTATGGTCTATCTAGCACCTCCTTTGAAATGTGACACCCATTGTCTCCTGAAGCCTTGACCAGTAG
>CACVCL010030089.1:0-56154 GCA_902729485.2 Mus minutoides
GCTGAGGTTGGCCTTTAAATCCTGATCCTCCTGCCTCCACCTGCCAAGTGCCAGATGACAAACGTGTGTCACCATGACCAGCGTTTCATTTAATTTTTAATAATGTCCATGTTCAACAAATAGCTCTTGAAATTCCTGGGCCCTTGGGGTCAGAGGCTCGTGAGGGTGGGAATGTGGGAAAGAAGGAAGGAAGCTCTGTGCTGGAGAGGAAGCAGGGAAGGGGGTGTGGCAGAGAGGAAAAGAGGTTACTGTGTGTGTGCGTCTGTCTGTCTGTAACTCTGTGAATCTGTATCTCTCTCCCTGTGACTCTGTCTCTCTCTGTGTATATGTCTGTATCTCTGTCTCTGTGTGTGTTTGTGTGTATTTGTATCTCTGTGTGTGTGTGTGTGTATCTGTCTGTATCTCTGTGTATGCATACATGTGTGTCTGTGTATGTCAATCTGTCTGTATCTCTCTGTGTATCTGTACCTCTCTGTGTATCTGTATCTCTCTGTATCTGTACCTCTCTGTGTATCTGTACCTCTCTGTGTATCTGTATCTCTCTGTGTATCTGTACCTCTCTGTGTATCTGTATCTCTCTCCCTGTCTCTTTCTGTGTATCTGTTTGTATCTCTCTCTGTGCGTATCTGTCTGTATCTCTCTCTGTCTCTGTCTCTGTCTGTCTCTCTCTGTATAGGTCTTTATCTCAGTGTGTGTCTGTGTGTTGTGTGTGTCTGTCCTGTGTGCTTTGTTTGTGTATGTATGTGTGTGTGTGGTGTAGTGTGTGCATATTGTATGTGGGTATATGTATGTTGGTATGTGCATTGTGTATGTGCCAGTGTGACAAGATTCCTCCAGTGTGACAAGATTCCTCCAAGGACTCATCCCCAGTGATCTACAGACTCACCTCCTAAAGACTCCCTAAATCTTCCAAAATAGTGCCAGCAGCTGGGGATCAACCCCTAACACATGAGGTTTGGGGAGACACTTTATAACCAGGTTACAATACCAGCACCCCTTTCTCTACTTAAATAGTTTAAGTCTTTGAGAAAGTTATATCTGGCTATGTACACTAATATTTGGCTCCTGTTTTAAGAATTTTTTTTTTAAATAAAAACAATGTTAAGGCCAGAGAAGATGGCTCAGTGGTTATGCTCACTGGATGCTTTGCAGACAACGTAAGCTCGATTCCCAGCACCCATACGGAGGCTTGCAACTATCTGTAACTCCAGTTCCAGGGGACCCAACACTTTCTTCTGGTTCCCTCAGGCAGTAGGCATGCATGTGGTACACGGACATACATACAGGCAAAACACTCATATACATAAAAATAAGGAACTTACAAAGCAGTATATTAATTTTTCCAAATAGAGAAAAACATCTTTTGTATGTATGTATGTATGTATGTATGCATGCATGTATGTATTTCTGTGGTTGTGTGGGCATTTACCACATTCATGCATAGAAGCCAGAGGACCGCTGATATTCAATCCCTTCTACCCTGTGGATTCTGGGATTCCTCAGGCTGGGTGGTAAGCCCCTTTAGCTGCTACACTATCTTGCTGTCAAAAGGTCCTCCTGTTTCTAAAAATGCCCACAACTGCACCGAATCAGCAAAGGAGATGAAGAAGTGTTTCCTTCTTCCTGCTCAGGCCCAGCCCCTTTCCCGTGCTGAGGATCAACCCCCAGGCCTTGCATGTACTTGGCCAGTGTTCTGTGAGTGCGCTAAGGATCCCTGTGAGAGACTGACTCCATCTTGCCATGTAGCCAAAGCTGGCTTTGAACTCACTGTCCTCCTGTCTCAGTTTCCCCAGTGCACAAGGCTCACTCTGTTTAATTAACTATTAGTAGAAATCGCAGCTCTTGAAGACCTACAATGAAAGATGGATGGAACCAGACTCCAGAGGCCATCGTGGCCTCTGGCTAGGGCCCTGGGAGCCCGTTTCCTCTCTGAGTTCTTTTTTCATGATTCCTTTTGAGTCAGACCCCTGAATCTAGCGCCAGCCACCCCTACGCTCCTCAAACCAGTGACCTTCTTCCTTCTAGGTACCCAGTGATGGATGGGGAAGGCCCCACCGAGCCCCGCCCAGCCAGGTTCCACGTCTGTCACGTGTCTGTCCTACCCGCTCTGGGGAGGGTCTAGGCAACAGCTGCCTTTGATCAGCTCAACATCTGGGCTGACTAGTGATCAAAGATGGGAACGCTGTGACAGCTGAGACTTGGCAAGGACCAGCCTGGCTGAATGTGTGGTGGGGGAGGGGAAGGAGAGGGCAAGGGTAGAAACTGGGGGTGAAATGAGGAGGGGGTGCTGGAATAAACCACCCAACTGCTTCTGTGACCTCAAAGTTCCATCCCTCAGTTTCCTTCTCTGTAAAATGGGGATGGATGATGTGGGAAAATGAATGAAGATACGAGTAAGGTACTCAGAGCAGCGCCCCCTGCTGATGCTATGAGGTATTGCTGTTTTCCTTCCGGGAATGATTGGCAGAGCCTGGGATGAACCCTCGGTTTCCCCAGTTGTAAAGTGAAGACCTAGAACAGGACTTCGTAAACAGGAAACAGACACTTCTTTCCCCTAGAGAGATGGAGAAACTGAGGTCTGCTGCTGAAGGTCACACAAGGATGAAGCTTACTGGCCCCAAATGGAGAGTGTGGCCAGGAGCTAGGGGTCCAAAATAAAGCCCTGGGTGTTTTGGCATCATCCAAGAATCCTGCCTTAGTTCCCTACACCTAGGAGCCTGCAGTGTCACCACTAGCAGCAGAGAGTTTTATTTTGTATGTGTGTTTATAGGTGTGTGTGTGAGGTGTGTGCACACATGTGTGTGTACAGGTATGTACATGTACATGTGTGTACAGGTGTGTGTAAGGTGTGCACACACTTGCATGTGTACAGGTGTGCACAAGTGTGTACATGTGTGCACGTGCGTAAAGTGTGTACACACATGTGTGCATACAGGTGTGTGTGCACATGTTTGTGTGCACAGTATGTGTGTCTGTGTGTGTACAGGTAAATACAGGTGTTTGTACAGGTGTGTGTATGTGTATATATGTATGCAGGTATGTGTGTATACAGGTATATATGTGTGTATACTGGTGTATATATGTGTACTGGCTAGTTCTTGTGTCAACTTGACACAGCTGGGTTATCACAGAGAAAGGAGCTTCAGTTGGGGAAATGCCTCCGTGAGATCTAGCTGTGAGGCATTTTCTCAATTAGTGATCAAGGGCCCCTTGTGGGTGGGACCATCTCTGGGCTGGCAGTCTTGGGTTCTATAAGAGAGCAGGCTGAGCAAGCCAGGGGAGGAAAGCCAGTAAAGAACATCCCTCCATGGCTTCTGCATCAGCTCCTGCTTGAGTTCCAGTCCTGACTTCCTTTGGTGATGAACAGCAGTATGGAAGTGTAAGCCGAATAAACCCTTTCCTCCCCAACTTGCTTCTTGGTCATGATGTTTGTGCAGGAATAGAAACCCTGACTAAGACAGTATGTGTGCAAGTGTTTGTATACAGGTGTTTGTGTGTGTACAGATGTGTGTGTCTCTGTGTGTTAGTGTTTACCGGTGTGTGTGTGTGTGCATGTGTGTGATATGGGTGTGGGAGGATAATAGTGGCCAATACTTCTCAGGAATTGTTCACTTTTTTGTCTCTCTCCTCTTTCAAATGAAAAAAAGTGTTATGTGTATGTGTGTGTGTCTATATGTGTAAGCACAACCCACGAGTGTGTGTGCCCATGGAGGCCAGAAGAGGGTGTCAGGTCTCCTGGAGTATGAGTTACACACAGTGTGAGCCACCAGACATGTGTGCTAGGAGCCCGTTGTGGTTGCTCTGCAAGAGCACTCTTAGCGGCTGAGTTGCCTCTCCTGCACACCCACGTTTTCTGTGACAGGCTTAGCGGCTGAGCTGTCTCTCCTGCACACCCACGCTTTCTGTGACAGGGTTTCTGGATGTTGTAGGGCTTACTAATTAGAGGATGCTGGCTGGTTAGTGAGCCCTGGAGGACTGTCTGTCTGTCTTTCTCCGGTGCTGAGATTACAAGCATGTGTCACCGTGCCTGGCTTTCTTCATGTGTGTGCTGGGGATTGTATGCATGTCCTTATGCCTGTGAGGCATGTTACCAACTGAGCCATTCCTCAGCCTCAGACACGTTTTTTTTTTGTTTGTTTGTTTGTTTTTTTGTTGTTGTTGTTTTTTGGTTTTTCGAGACAGGGTTTCTCTGTATCGCCCTGGCTGTCCTGGAACTCACTCTGTAGACCAGGCTGGCCTCGAACTCAGAAATCCGCCTGCCTCTGCCTCCCAAGTGCTGGGATTAAAGGCGTGCACCACCACTGCCTGTCTCAGTCTCAGACTTACTAAAGTGTGAGGTTTCTTGGTGAAAGTGCCCATGTCAGCACGCTGCAGACTCACTTGTGGAACCAGTATCCAGACGGAGAACATTTTAGTCCCTTAGGCTCCTCTCCTTCTGCCCTACCAATCACTGTTCAGCTATAAACCACACTCACCCCTTGGGACCCTGAGAGGCAGGTACCTTGCCTGTCCCTAATAGAAACCTTGCAACCATGCAGAGGTAGCCAGCACATGGTGCAGAGGACAAGCTCCCCGGGACTCTGGAAATTGAGCTGTTCGCTGACCCAGGAGTGATCTGGTCACGCCCTAGAGCCCCTGATGTGATGTTAGCGCCTCGCTCTCAGGAAGACCCAAACACTGCAAACTTCCCTGTGTCTGTGGCAAAATGCGGTGGGAGCAACACAGAAGGAAGGACTTTTGGCTACACATTCAGGGATATGGGTTCAGCATAGTAGAGAAGGATCGCATGCTAAGGCATGGTAGCTGGGGTGGATCTGTTCTCCATGGCAGGAATTTGCAATTGTAGCTTGTTCACATCTTGGTGGGTCAGGATGCAGGTGCATATGGAAGTAGAGTTCTGCTTGGAAGCAGGACAAGGCTAGACTCCCCATAGGTGAATCCAGCAACCATTTCTGCCAGGTCAACTTCAGTCGTAAAGGTCTGTCAACTGTTCAAACAGCGCCATCTTCTGGAGAACCAGGTGTTCGAGCATGTGAGCCTATTGAGGACATTTTATAACCAAACCCTGCTGGCGTGCCTGGGCTCACATATACTGGAACCACAAGACAATCATTTATTTTTTTATGCCACCTAATCTGGAGTTTTTAGAGTAGTTTTATCTAGCCAATGGCCCCTTCAGCAAATGTAGCAATTCTGCAGATAAGAATTCGAGCCTTTCATTTTTTAAAAAAAAGATTTATTTACTTATATTATGCATATGAGTATGTTGTGGCTATACAGATGGTTGCTGGGAATTGAACTCAGGGCCTGTGCTTGCTCTGGCCCAAAGATTTATTTATTAAATACATAAGTACACTGTAGCTGTCTTCAGACGTACCAGAAGAGGGCATCAGATCTCATTACGGGTAGTTGTGAGCCACCATGTGGTTGTTGGGACTTGAACTCAGGACCTTAGGTAGAGCAGTCAGTGTTTTTAACCTCTGAACCATCTCTCCAGCCCTCTCATTTTTTGTTTTGTTCTTGTTTTTGTTTTTTTGAGACAGGGTTTCTCTGTTATAGCCCTGGCTGTCTTGGAACTCACTCTGTAGACCAGGCTGGCCTTGAATTCAGAAATCTGCCTGCCTCTGCCTCCCAAGTGCTGGGATTAAAGGCATGCACCACCACTGCCCAACCTACCATATTTTTAATTTAAAAAATTATTTATTTTTATGTATGTGTTTTTTTTTTGTCTGCATGTATATCTATGTACCACATGTGTGCCTGGTGCCCTTGGAAGCCAGAAGAGGGTGTCAGATCCCTTGACATGGAGGTACAGACATTTGTGAGGTGCCATGAGGGTGCTGGGAATCGAACCTGGGTTCTCTGGAAGAACAGGTAGTACTATTGTTTGGTTAGGGTTTCTTTTTCTGCAATGAAACACAATGACCAAAAAGCAGGCTGGGGAGGAAAGAGTTTATTTGGCTTACAGTTCTGCATCGCTGTTCATCACCAAAGGAATTTGGGACAGGAACTCAAGCAGGGCAGGAACTCAGAGGCAGGAGCTGATGCAGAGACCATGGAGGAGTGCTGCTGTGCCCAAACTCACTACATAGCTGGGGGTGACCTTGAGATGTCTGATCCTTCTATCTCTGAGATTACAAGAGTGTGCTATCACACCTGGCTTATGAGGTCCTGGACTTTGTGTATACTAGGCAAGCATTCTACCTGCTAGTCCCCAGCCTCAGTCACCCTCAGTAATATTTGGAAGCCGCCTCTACAACCTCAAATCCATCCATGGCTTAAGGATGCCCTGGATCTCACACAGATCGGGAGCTTTGCTATAACCTAGATGTAAAGGTCAGGTCTATGACCTTTTGGCCAGGATCTGGTGTGAACGGTCACCAGAGTCTCACCGAACCTCTTAGCTCACAGGGGAGGACTCAACTTCTGCCTTCTGGGAAGGACAGGCATACCTACGGACAGGCAACAGCGGTTTCAGATTAGGAGAAGCCTCGGGGGGGGGGGAGGGGTTATCCATTTAAACCTGATCATCTTGAGGTTTTTGTCAGGTTCTCAGGGCAGGTCAGGGTCCTGCCCGGATTCTCTTCCCTCCTCCACTCTTGTGTGCAGCCTCCCCTCTGAGAGAGTCCTCTGCTTAGGGCTGCATCTGCAGAAGACTTCAGCTGTCTGCTCATAGTCGCTGCTGCTCTGCCAGCCCCAGCACCGATGACTTCAGAGCCAGTGCACAAACCAACAGTGCTTTGGGTGGGCCTCAGCCGCCACTGATTGGGAGGATGAAGGACCAGCCCCTGGGCCTCTGGAGCGCTGAGGCCAGCTCATAGCTGCAGCGATCCTGTAGGGTGCTATGTAGCACCAGGTTAAAGTGGGGCTTTGCTGGAACTCACCTGAGAGCATCGTCTTCTCTCTTCCCTCACCGCCTGTTGCGTCTCTCACCTGACCCTCATCCGCAATAGTCCCTCTCCAAGATGCCTTGAGGTGGGTGATTCCTGATTCTTGCACGAGGCAGGTGGTTGGTGCTCCCTGGGTACCCCAAATGGTCCTCTCTGAGATCCTGGGCTCAGGCTGTCATCCTGTGGCCCGGGTATTAGCTGTTCCTATGGTCCAAAGGGGAAGAGTTAAGTATTAGGATATGTTTGTGCTCTCTCTCTCTCTCTCTCTCTCTCTCTCTCTCTCTGTGTGTGTGTGTTAGATGCACACACACATTTTAGTCCCTTCTATCAGTGGTCCTAGAGACTGGGGGAAGGCTATGCCATTGAGCTTGGATGTTTCTGGCTCTATTGGCCTTCAGTACTGCCCTGGCATTGTGGAACAACAGACCTTTGATCTCTGCTCACTAGAGGTCAGCGCTGCTCCTTTAGTGTGTAAACAGAAGTGTCTCTGGAGAGTGCTTGATGTCCATATCCTCTGTCAAGGACACGCTGTGTCAAGCCAGGATCTGAGAGCCCTCTGAGAGGTTGGGTAGCTTGACTGAACCAGTGCTAGCTCTCCAGGGAAGGTCATGAGGTGCGTGTAGCACATAGTTCTTAGGTAAGGGGTGAGTGTGACCAGAATCCAGGAATGTTAGCCATGGTAGTGTTTGTGAACCACATGCATGAGGCTGTAGAAGGCTAGGGTGTGACATGCCTGTCCCGTGATGAAGAACTGGCTGAAGCAGGCATAACAATTTTCCTCCTAATGGCATCAAACAGTAGTGGCTGGGTGGCAGCTTCTTTGAGCCTTAAAGAAGGGGAGACACTGGCTGAATGCTAGGTTTTCTAGGCGCATGAGTTACCACACCCGGCACCTCTCAGGTCCCATATGGAAATACAGGTCTTGGCTTTCATTCTTACCCATTTCCCCTCTTCCTATCTCCTAATCTCTTTCAAAACAGAGGCTTCCACCCTGAAGCCTCCACATCTCCAATTCACCAGCAGCCTCACCCCATCAAAACTGACCCTGGCTTTCTTCTTCATCAGGACTGGAGCTCAAACATCTCTTTACAGCAGGATTATCCCCAGACCCTCCCCACTGACTGTGCCAACGCACACAATCTCCACCTTTCCTCTCCAGCCCAGAGCCTGGCTGTCTGGGGGACAATGAGCCACTTGTGAGTCCTGGAGGACAGCCTTGCCCAGGGTGGTCCCTTGGCGCCTCTGAAAGATGGCCTCTCCTGCCCTGGCTGGGATAGCCCCATCCAGAGATGACCAGCCTGCCTGGGCTTCTCTTGGCTTCCACTCGGGAAAGGCAAACTCCACATCCTCCCTGCTCAGGGCTTTGAGTTTTCTTGGAAGCATTTGATGATGGTTTGTCAAAAAGCCTATTCTATTCCTTTCCCAAATAAACACTCTATAAAATGATCTGACAGTCAGAGGACGTGCGCCCAGGCCAAGGACTCAAACACAGACAAGCTGGTAATGACTAGCTTTTCTTTTCTGCCCCAGACTTAAAGATATTTGACAACAATGTAGTGTCCTGTTCTTAACTTTACAAAAAAATTTTTTTTAATTATTAAAAAATTAAAATTATTGTGTGTCTGGACGTGTGTGTGCAGGTGCCTTCTGAGGCCAGAAGAGGGCGACAGATCCCCTGGCACAGTAGCCACAGGAGGGATTGAGCTCCTGTCATCTGAGAGAGCAGTGAGTGCTCTGAGCCCCAGAGCCGGCTCTCCTGTGCTCTGTCCTCAACTTTAGAGATGATGCTGTTTGTTTTTGTTTTTTGAATATTGCAGATTAACTCCCTCCATCCTGGGCTCATAAGTCTGTTACACTCATACCCTTTTGGACTGGATCCAGCATATAAGACCCAGAGTCAGTGAGGAGAAATCAGAAGCACAGACTCCAGTTCTCCTCTCCGGGGACCCAGGCAGCCTACAGTGTATAGAATGACAAACTCTTTGCTTATTTTTAAAGCCAAGGAGGCCACATCTACTCTAGCTGGGGAAAAAAAAAGTTCACAAACAACCTAGAAGCATTTTCCTACCCCCATCAATGACCTTGGCATCAGTGACCTAGGCAGAGCCCTGCCCAGCCCGTTACCTCAAGTAGCAACAGCATAAGTCCTATCCAGGCACGGATCAAAGATTCACACCTAAGTAGGCCCTCTGGTGCATGCGCGCCTGTGACAACAGACCTTGGGAGGCTGAGGCAGCAGAATCATGAGTTCAAGTCTAGCCTGGGCTACAAAGCATATTCCAGGCCAGCTTGGGCTGCACGGTGAGTTTGTCTTGGAGCATAACGACTCACACCTGAGGTTTGGAGACATCTGGTGCTGGTGTCCTTAGAAGCAGTTTTAGGGACAACGGCTGGATGTTTAGTGTGTCTATAAGGGTGGTTCTTTAGCCTAGGTACCTGCACTGTCCTTGCAGATCAGCAGGGACGAGTGCCCACATGAACTTGGCTTGGAGCCATCGTTCTATACAGAACACATGACAGCCAATGACCATGACAGTGGCATCTCCAGCCCTCAGACATGACTGTAGCACCTCCTGATGATGTAACACTCATGACTTTAATGGTCACCACCCTACTCTGAATCAGGATCCTAGCAATCGGATTCATGCACCAGTCAAGGAACAAAATTAAAAGCACTTCCTTGAAGCTCCCAGAGGGCTGTGTAGAAGCGCATGTATTTGCCTGCAGCAGTGAGGGGAGAAACTGGGTCCCAGTCCTTTCTACAGATGGGGCTGAGGACTCAGCGGGGGTGCAGAGGAGAGTCCTGAGATGGGTTGGACACACCTTTACTCATCTTGGGGACACAGTGGCCTGGTCAGCGTTCTGAGTGTCATGTGCATGAGAGATGCCATATTGCAGAATTGAGGGGGGGGGTAGTTCTGAACCTAAAAGAGACAGGACTAGGGATGGGGATGGGAGCAATTCCAGGGTGTTAGGAATGGATCTGGAGGGCTTCTTGGAAGTGGTGTCAATGGAGCTGAAGCTGGTAGGGGTAAGTAGAGGATATTGGGGGCAGGATGTGGGTGGGGATAGAGGAGAAGCCCCTGGGTAGGCAAAGGGCACAGAACACGAGGAATTCTTAGACACTGCCCTCAAATTGACTGACAGTGAAACATGCTGGTGAGGATTCAGGCAGAGAATCCAGCACACACCTAGGGCGAGAGAGAAAGAGAGAGAGAGAGAGAGAGAGAGAGAGAGAGACTACAGAATCAGTATTTTTCTGCAGCTGGCCGGTGGGGTCAGCTTCCCCACTGTCTGCTGGGACTTCTAGCTTGTTCCTTAGAGTTTGGACTTCATAAATATGTATAGGTCTTGGCTCTGCCTTGGATCAAGGATCCAGGATCAAGATACTGGCAGATATGGTGATTGCTGGGGTGGGGGTGGGGATGCTTCTCTGCTCAGAGAAAGCTACCTAGTTCAAGGGGGCACCTTCATGGCCCACCCCATTCCCAAAGGCCCTCAAGACCTTAGGGCTCAGAATTTCCTGACAAACTTGGGAGGAGAAATGTTAAGACCACAGCCAGGCTTCCTTGACCCTCATCATGGTCTTTTCCTCATTTTTTTCCAGCCTGGGTTCTTCAGTACATCTCAGACATTCTAGATCTGGTTTTACAAAAGAGCATTCATACGAAAAAGTGACTAATACCCTAGAAATCCACCTCTTTCTTCTCCTGGTCTTAAGTGTGAACCTGTGTCCCGTTTGTTTTTTTTTTTTTTTTTCTAGGAAACCGCCTTCCGCTCATTCATGTCAGAAATCTCTCATGGTTGCTAAGACGAGATTCCCCTCCCCCCCCCCCCCCAGGACCTTCGGAGCCAGGTTGGCCTGGTGACAACATAACCAGTGACTTTGGAAGATCCTCCCTGCCAACCTCCCTGCTCCTTCCGCACCCGCCCCTTTTCCGTCTTCTTTCTAAACTGCCATCAAGTGATGTGACATTTTGCCACAAGGGGGCGCCCGCGCTCTTCAAGCGGAAGCAAGCTACCTTGGCACTGGCCGGTTTTCCTCCTAGCTCTGGCTCCTTCTTGCTCTCTCTGACGTCTTTGATATGGGACTTGGTCTCTCTATGCCTCCGTTTTCCCATCTGAGAACTGGGATGGAATTATCCTCTATGGCAACGCCGCTGAAAGAAGCTGAGCATGGTGCTTCTGGGCCTTCCTTTTTGAACGGTAGGGCTCATGATGCCATCGTTCGTGGGACGGTAGGGGACAGTTAAGAGATCGTCCATGTAAAGGACCCGGGTGATGATGTCAGTTGATTGAATTTTACCTCTTAAACCTTTAACAACTCACATTTATTTTTTATCAATATGACATTCTGCAAATGTTCCTATTTTACAAAAACCAAAATAAAACAAAGCAAAACAAAAAACTCACCACCACCACCACCAACAACAACAACAAACAGGAGAGAAATTAGGCTAAGCAGGTGAGAAGAGACGGCTTTCTTTCGACCCAGTAGGCCTTCTAGGTACAAACTGTAGCAACATGACCCAGTTCCTTGTCCATGTTCCCCAAACTCCTCACAGCCCACCCCAGCTCCGGCCCCTTCTGCAAAGAATCCATCTTAGCGCTTCCCAAGGGACGCCAACTCTGCAGGGGTCGTGGGAGGTCCAGTCTCTCCACCCACATCACATCACGTGGCCATCTTGAGACGCTTCCTTGCTATTCTACGAGTAGATTAAACCAGGTTCTCTGCAAGTTCATCAGCCAGGTTCTCTCCTATCAGTATAAAGATGAATTACCAACAAGGTCAAGTGCTTCACGAACACTGGCCGTGTTCCCAGCTTGGATACAAGAATATGGAACATGTACAGGTGATGTAAGAGACTACAGGGACCCCCTCCCCTCCCCTCCCTGCTCCTGCTCCAGTTCTCTCTGACCTCAGGTAGAGGGAACCATGATCACTTCATTTCACACATGAGCCAGGCAAGGCTCCGAGGTCTCTTACTTCAGCCCTTTCTCTCCACTCTGAGCGTCCCTAGCAAGCAGGGTGTGGTCACACAGAACAGGGCTCAGCACTGATCCTGGCACTTATGGAACATTCAGCACACGACTGCTCTTATCACGGGAGGCTCTGAAGACCCTAACTAGGCAGTGGGGGTGGGGGTAGGGGGGTTCCCTCCTCCCCGATTTCCTGTGGGAGAGCTGGAGCTGGGTTATCTCAGGGTGCCCTTTCAACCTCTCCGAGGGCCGGGGTCAGGGCTGGGGCAGCAGGCCTGCTGGGAACTCGGAGGGCTGGCAACATGGTGTGTGTCAGCGTGAGATATACCAGGGAGATGGCTGGAGATGGCCAGGGAGCAGGGCGGGAAGAAAGGATAAGTAACAATGCCCATGGGGTGGGGGCGGGGTGGAAGAGACGGGAGAAGGGTACAGGGAGCCAATGGGGACCCCTCCCTGTTCTGGCTCCATTTTGGCAGCTCCTTAAGGTCTTTATTTTAAAAAAAAATTGATGTGTGTATGTGGGTACATGTATGTATGTACATGTGAAAAGAAGAAGTCAATCTTGGGTTATGTTTCTTAGTAACCAAAGGTGGGATTTGTTTGTTTGGGACAGGAGTTCTCTATTGAGCTCTACCTGTCATGGTTGTCTTAGATCTGGTTTTTGCTAAAGTATAGCCACCCAACACTTTACTAAAGTGTTTGTGACTAATATTATACTAGAGAGCTCCAGCTTCTTTTCCCCAATTTTAAGTGAAAAATTGGGCTATATATATGTATGTATACACACACACACACACACACACACACACACACACACACACATATATATATATATATATATATACATATACATATATATATATCTCACACATATATTTAGAGAGAGAGAATATGTTCTCTCTCTCTTCTCTCTCTCTCTCTCTCTGTATATATACATATACCATTCTCCATTTAGTTTTATGTAGACCTAACTTCAAACTCGCAGGTATCCTCCTGCCTCTGTATTCCGAGTGACTAAAGGGATGCCCCACCATGCCTGGTTCTGTGTAAATGTTTAAGGCACGTTCTCACACTGGAGTCTGGGATTTGCTCACTCAGCTAGGCAGCTGGCCCGTGAGCCCCAGAGATCTGCCCAGCACTGACACGTCTGACCCTTTTCTCCGGGGCTAGGGATCTGAACCTGGGTTTTCAGGCTTGCATGACAAACGTCTTCCTGATTGAGCCATCTTCCCAGGCCAGGGTTTTAATTTTGAGGTTTATTTTTTAAAATTAGCTTTATTTCCTCCTGTGTGTGTGTGTGTGTGTGTGTGTGTGTGTGTGTGTGTGTGTGTGTGTGTTTGTGCGTTTGTGTGTGTTGTAACAGTGTCTGTGTCAAGGTCAAAGGACAACGGGTTGGTTGGATACCACAAGGATTCCTGGGGATCGAACTCAAGCTGTCTGGCTTGGTGACAAGCTCCTTTACCTATTTATCCTTCTTGACATCCCCTGAATACTTAGCTTGTGGTTTTGAATACTAGCAGGTGTATCTCTTTGAGAAACTTCAGAAAGTTGTGGGAGCCTCCTGTCCTCTCCTATGTTTACACAAACTCACTTTCCTTCCGCAAAAAACCAACCCAAATTATTACTATTTCATTAATGTCTTGGACATACCTTTAAGTTAAAAAACATTGGCGTGCCAACTTTATCCTTTTTTTTTTTTTTTTGGTTTTTTTTTTGTTTGTTTGTTTTTTTGAGACAGGGTTTCTCTGTATAGCCCTGGCTGTCCTGGAACTCACTCTGTAGACCAGGCTGGCCTCGAACTCAGAAATCCACCTGCCTCTGCCTCCCGAGTGCTGGGATTAAAGGCGTGCTCCACCACGCCCGGCCAACTTTATCCTTTTTAATATCTGCGTGCTATTCCTTGCTCTAGCCAGGTGCCTATTGCTCTGCCATTTCCCTGCCGACGGTCAGGGGGTCATGTCCAGTTTGACGTAAGAAGGGTGCTATCACCAACATCCCCATTCTTGTTTTCTGAGGCTTGACTGTTACTGTTCTAGGACAGGGCTCCAGACGTGGGCCCAAAGGCCACTCAACTTGGGAATTTTAGATTTACTGCATAGCTTCCCAAAGAGACCCTAGGCTGTTCCATGAAAGGTTCATTTCTCTTCTGTTTCATCCTTAAGGCTCCCGTGAGCCCCGGGACCACAAGAAAAAGTTCTTTGCTCTTTTGGGAACAAGGCTATCATTTTCTAGTTGATTTCTTAGCCCATTTCACGAGAGGGAGGCAGAAGGCATATCAGGGCACCTGAGGCAGGATGGGGCATGGGAGCTGTAGGGGGTGTGGGGCAGGATGTGGCATAATGAGGTCTTGGGTAAAGAAGAGGGATCCAGGAAACAGAAAGAGGGTCAGTTCCTTGTTACCCTGTCTGTGTCTGACCCCTGGCATCTTGGTTCCTGGGCTCCCAGTGGCTTGAACCCGACTCCCTGGGAGATTGTGCATGTGGGAGGAGGCCCAGAGTGCCTCTGGTCTCAGTCACAGAAGTAAGAGGGGAGTAGCTGGGGCTCGGTGCTGTCCTAGAGGAGTGGGGACTGCAGGAGCCCAGATGGTTCAGACCCTAGAGCTTCATCAGCTCCATGAGTCTTTCTGAAGGCACCCTCTTCTGAACTTGATCCTTGCCACAGTACTTTGCCCTGTCCCTCACCTGTGTCTATTAACCCAGCAAGCCCCTACCAGGCCTTATGCTTCCGGTGGAAACTCTAAGGTGGTAGCAAGGCCTGGAAGTGTTTGTGTGGGGACATCTTTGCTTTGTAGACATTTAGCAACAGTTGGGGGGAAGTGCCAGCTTGCATGCACACTGCAGAAAAAGAAGTCTGCATCTGGGTGGTAGCAATGGCAGGCTTCCCAAATGCACCAGGAGCCCAAGGGTCCAGGTGGTCCTTGCCCTGGCCCTTCAACCTCCAGAAACTGTCCTTAAGAGTTATCAATAACACCACCAGACAGGCTGGGTCGCCTCCCACAGCGTCCTCAACCTCCACTGCCTGCACTTTCCGTATCTGCACAGTGCCAGCAGTGCCTAAGTCACGGGCTTCCAGGCACAGGGATGAGCTTTGAGCTCACCTCCTCTTGGACTGCTCAGGCAGGCGCACACTCAGCCACCCCTTCCGGTCCCATGGACCTCCAACAGCAATGCCTCAGTTTCTCTGCTTGGTCACATGTGACAACTGCCTCTGTCTTTAGGATATTAGAAGGATCACATGGCTGAGGAGGTGTGTAGCCACCCTTGGTTCCCAGCAGAGAGATCAGAGACATTCTCATGGGTGGGTTGAAAGGAAAAGAGATAACTTTGTATTTATGTAATCGTATGTAAGCATTTCTATTATATATTTACGTGATCAAGACATACAAAACTAAGAAAGTCATGGCCTCTCCTGGAGCTTCTTAGGAACAATCACCAGTGTTTAACCATGCACTTTTTCATGCCTTCCTACATACTACATGTAAGTGTATAAATCTGGCCTGGACCCCACTCTGTAGACCAGGTTGGCCTTGATTCACTACCTCTGGCTCCTGAGCACTGGGACCAAAGTTTGCCGCAGTCTTTAAAGATAGTTTTGAAAGCCAACCATTTTGTCTGTGTGGTTTAAAATGTATTAGTGACCTCAGGAGCGGTGGCTTGGTGCACAGGCTCGGCTCATCCGTTAGTGACCCACTTAGCCCCTCCCTCATGTGGTCTCTTTGGGGACATGTCATATAGACATCTCCCTGCTCATTGATCTTGGATCGTGTGCTGTCTTGGTTCTTTGTCTCTGTGGAGAATAGTTCCTGGACCTTCTGGGAGGCGTGTGTCCTGTGTGGAAAGCGACACACAGCATTTGAATGTAATATTTACACGCACTTTGGTAGTCCCAGGGATTGTACCCACAGCTTTGCAAGCACTAGGTAAGTGCTCTACCAGACCTCTTTTTGCTTTTCTGACTTTGAAGCTCCAAACACCCTTCTAACTTCACCCTCTAGAGACCCAGGAGGCGGGACCACTCATTCTGCACACACCCTGCATCTCAGCCTCAGAGATGGGCGCCATGGGCCCCGTGTGTTCCTCTCAGTCCTCTTGCTTTCTTCTCCAACCAGGTTCCCTTCTTTTCAGTCCAACAATGGCAAGGAAAAGGTCGAAGGCAGATAGGCCAGAATGTGCCATGGAAGACCAAAACGTCCTCCTGATTCATCGACTATTGGTACCCTGGGTGGGCAGCACTAGGTGAGTTGTCTCCCCATCACCACTGTCCTCCTCCTAGTCCACAAGAGGGGAGAGATTTTACCGCTCTACTCTAGGAAGAAGCTAGGGATATGGGGAAGAAACTACAGAAGTCCAAACCACACAGATGTCCACATAGGAGGCACCTTGAGTATGCAAGTCAGGAGAGAGAGAGAGAGAGAGAGAGAGAGAGAGAGAGAGAGAGAGAGAACCAGTGGATGAAAGAGGACCATGAGTTAGCATATGACAGGCAGAGTTCTGGAGGCGGGTCGGTGGCTGTTCAACCATGTTAATGTACTTGAGGCTGCGAACTTGTTTTCCTGGGGAGGGGGCATGCACAGGCCCGTTCCTTGCACATGGCTGCCCAGCTTTCCTGCCACCCACAGCGCAGTGTCTTGCGTGCTAAGCCCTTTGCTCCTTGCAGCTGTCTAGCAACTCTCGCTGGCCCCTGCCCATCCATCACTCCGTCTCCACTCTCCTCATCCATCTTCCCTGAGGACTGCCTGCTCATCTGTCAGCCATGGCGACACGGGCCACCACTCGTCCATCTCTCCTGGGCCACCCACTCATCCTTAGCCACCTGCTGCTACCTCTGTTCCCCTCCTGGCCTTCCCAAACCACGTCCTAACCATCCTCCAAGTTTGGAGAGACACTGGAGAGTCAGGCAGGTGTCATAAGGACAAGATGGCTTCATCATACTCAGAACGGCTGTCCCCCTGTCTCCACCCAGGCACATGGGGTCCTTAGACAGCACAGGGTAGGTGTGGTTGTGAGTCTTGTCCAGCTGTGGAGAGTGATTCAGGTCGGTCTGAGTGGGGCCTGGGATTCTGGATTTCTAGCTAGCTTCAGCTGCTGCTCCATGGGCCATAGTTTGAGAAGCCACATTTGAGATTCTGTCTAGCCAATGTTCTGATTTCCAAACCCAAGGGCTCCAGATACCTCTGAAAAGGGCCTTTCCACCCCTGGGGAATTGGATGAGGACTTTTGAGGACACCACAGGCCAACCCAAGTGATTCTGGGGTGGGGGCTGACATCTGTCAGCTCACTCTGCACTGTTCATCTTAGAGAATGATGAGAAATCCTAGTGGATGATGGGAAATCCTTTTCTGAAGTCATTGACAATGGATGTGTCATTAAAAAAAAAAAGAAGTCCTCAGGGGCCTGGGGTGAGCTCAGAGGGAAGAGCCCTTGGAGATGTTCACTGGGGAGGAGGAGGCAGGAGGGTCAAGAAGTTCAAGGTCATCTTTAGCTATCTAGCAAGTTCAGGGTCAGCCTGGGCTATGTGAGACCCTGTCTCAGAGGAGGAAGACGAGGGGGGAATATAAGTGAATAATCTATTGAAGGTTGCTTGTTCCCTTCTCCCCTTGAAACTTACTGTTCTAGAAATGTAAGGAGAGAAAAGGGGAAATGCTGCCCCTGTAGTATAGATCCTTTGACCAAGTGATCTAGGTCTGAGGAGTGAGAAAAGTGCTTCACTACCACCCCTTAACTCCCCGACCTCTCCGCTAACCATTCTTCTTATCCATTCATATCCCCAGTCCCCCTTTCCTTCCCTTACCCCTTTCCCACCCCTTTATCCCCCATCACCTACTCCCCCCATCCTCGAATGCCCCACCCCACACATAACTCACACTTCCCAGACCCTCATTCCCAACCTCCCGCATCCACCTCATCTCCATCCATTCTTCCATCTCTCCATCTCTTCATCCCATTCTACCTATCCCTCATCCCCATCCCTCCTCTCCCCATCCCTCATCCCCATTCCTCCTCTCTCCATCCCTTCACCTCACTCCACCATCCCCCAACCTCCCTTCATCCCCTTTCCATGCTCCCATCCTCCAATTTTCGATGTCACCATCCTACCACCCCCCACCAACCATGCCCTGACGCCTGTGATAAGGATGAACAAATGTCTGAATGAACAAACCCCACTATTTTCTTTTCTTTGGTTTTTTAAGACAGTGTTTCAGGTAGCCCAGGCTGCCCCTGAACTAGCTATATAGCTCAAGATGACTGTGAACTTCTGAGCCCCCAGTTTTCACCTCCCAACATCTGGGATTACAGAGGTACATGGCCATGTTTGACTTAGGCGGTGCTGGAGAAGGCACCCGGGGCTTCGAGCATGCGAAGGAGTCACTCTACCGATGGAACCACACACCCAGCCCTTGCTCCATTACACTCTAGTTTCAGGTATTGACAAAAAGCAGGTCCTTACAAGGAAGTCTTGAAATTGGCATTCAGTGGCTTTGGTTAAAACAGAACAGAATAAAACTAAAAACAAACCTGACAGCAAACTCAGCAGGCGCATGGGGGCTTGCTCTGTTCTTGCCACTGTGAGGGGCGTGCGCACAGCAGGTAAGACACACTTCACCTGTCCTGACTGTGAGGTTCATCTTGACCTTTTGAACTAGAAACTGAGGTACTAGATCTCTGCTAGAAGACAGTGTTGCCTGGGTGCTTTTCATGATGTTCTTTGGTTAACCATGCGGGTACATCCTGTTTCCTGATGGGCCCAGGGGTGGGGTCGGGGAATTAAATGCCACCTGCACAGGCTCAGCATGAAGCACTTCCCCTGCTAAGTACCTCCCCTGCTAAGTACCTCCCCTGCTAAGTATCTCCCTGCTAAATACCTCCCCTGCTAAGTACCTCCCTTGCTAAGTATCTCCCCTGCTAAGTACCTTCCCCTTCCCCGGCTCCTTCATTACAGGCAGGGTTTAAATAAATGAAAGCAATGTCTAGGATGGTCCCCGGTGCCCCGGTGACCCCCACTTGTTATGCACTTGTGAATCGACCCCTCCCTCCTTGACTGAGAAGAGCACCTGTGACTGGCCTCTGGTCAATGGATGGCATGCCCCACCCACTTACCCACATGCTCTCCATCCTGCTGCATTGACAGGCTGAGTCCCCAAGCTATAGCAGCCTAGGACCCAATAGGCAGCTTCCATACAACAGCCACCAAGGGACAGGGCTGCTCTGTGTGTGTGCATGGGGACAAACCCCCTGCCCTTGGTCAAGCCTTCAGGTGAGAGCCAGACCCTTCGGATACCTCTGAGCATCTCAAGTTGCAGGGTCACGTGACCCTGCTCCAGGGGATTCCTTAAGCAGCATGCTGACCTGACCCACAGAGCACAGTGCTTAGCCTGAACTGTAACTTCTGAGTGGCCATATCAGCAAGATAATGGCTTCTATTTTGTAGGTGGGAAAGACGAAGTTCAGAGAGGTTGTCGGCCTGGCCTGAGGGGCACAGTAGGGACTGACACCGTAGTCAGACTCTTGTGGTCCACTGCTCTCTCCCGTGTCACCCGTTGTCCTTGGGAAATGACTTGCCTCTGAGTGGCCACCAGCTCTGCCTGTCACCTGCTCTGGGGAGCAGTGTGGGGGCCAGGGTTTGTAAAACAGTGTCCGGCTGTCAGCACTGGCATTTGTCAAAGGAAGTGACTGCTCTTGGGTCCCATCGCCCTTCCTAAAGTGGACAATGCTTTGGAAGAGTGCGAACGAACGAGCTTGTCAGGCCCAGGTGGGGGGGAGGGGCGGAGCTGTGCTCTGACCCTGAGGGACAGATAAGGGAGTCACAGCCCCAGGGCAGAAGTGGCTTCATTCTCCAAAGTGGTTCATGGGGAGGGGTGGGCAATGTGGGAGGGAGTGGGGAAGACAGAGACTACTTCAATGGGGTCTTTCTGTTCTGGAGACCCAGATCTGGAGAATAGGTGGGAAGGGACAGGGACCGCACAGCCCATTTCTATGGAAAGCAGTGATGTGGAGGCAGATGATGATGGAGGTGATGTGGAGGCAAGTTCCACAGAACTCAGTGGAAGCCACAAGATTCCTCTCCACCTCAGGAGTAAGGAGAATGGGGTACAGTTTCCCAACTGTAAGAGAATCAGAGTTTGGTAAGATGGATGCCTTTGGGCTGTAAGCAGTTCATAGGTTGGTTAATGAAGCAGGCAGTTTCAGAAGTCAGGGCTATGTGACAAGGTCACCTGTCAGTGCTTTCTGAATAACCCTATAGTCCACAGAAATGGGCATGAACGTCATTGTCAGGCAACAAGGGACTAGGGATTAGTTACATGGGAACTGGAGTCATCAGCTTGGCATGGTGGCACAGGACCACAGTGCCCAGCACTGGGGAGGCAGAGATAGAAGGATCCTGAGTTCGAGTGCAGCCTGCGGTACATAAGAGGACCAGTGAAATTATGAAATCTTCAGGAAAATGGAGGGAACAGAAAAATTACATTGAGTTGGAAAACCCAGGATCAAAAGGACAGACATCAGATGCCTTCTCTCCTATGTGGAACCTAGGGTCTTATTTCTATATATGTATGCATTTCTCTGTGTGTGTAGAGGCCAGGGAACAAGAAGGAGGCACATGGGGGAGGGGGTATATTGGGGTGGGCTTAAAGAGGTGGGAGAAGTGGAGATGTGGAGGGCATCAAGGGAGCAGGAGAGGCACCCAGCTAAGTATGTATAAAATCCCAAACTAATTAAAAATAATAAAAATAAAAGAAAAAACAAACAAACAGGGGGCTGGAGAGATGGCTCAGCAGTTAAGAGCACTGGCTGCTCTTCCAGAGGTCCTGATTTCAATTCCCAGCAACCATATGGTGGCTCACAACCATCTGTAATGGGATCCAATGTCCTCTTCTGTCATGTTTGAAGACAGCTACGGTGTACTTACATATAATAAAAATAAATCTAAAAAAAGAAAAAACCCAACAAGCCCCCCCAAATGCAGTGGTCACTGAGGCCCCAACAAGCTCCCCCCCCCCAAATGCAGTGGTGACCGAGGCACCACGCTTGCTTGAATGAATGGCTTTAACGGTCTTTTAAGATTTGTAAGTATTTTCTAAGTGTCAGGTTCCAGGCAAGGCATGGGACACAGTGGGACCAAGCTGGGTACAATCTTCACATGACCAAGATTTCCTCCCGGTGAGGGGAATCTAGCGATTGCTGTGTAATGAGTCCCAGCCTTGGCTACTAAGAGCAGTGTGTCCACTGTCTCACCATGGCCCTGCACTCAGGCAGGGCTCAGTTTTGAGGTTTTTCTACCCTAGGTGGTGTAAGCTGATGACCTTCGCTGGGGTTTCGATGGAATACTAAGATGGTCTCTCCTTCTCAGGAGTCTCTAGACGTGTGATTTTGGTCCCCGGGGGAGGGGGTGGTGGTGTTGTCTAGCCTCATCTTCAAGAAGGGGAAATAACCACTCTTTAGAGGGTTGCAAATCTTTCAAATACCATTCCAGCCCAAGCATGAAAGAAATGGCCAGAGTGAATTCAAGGGGGAAGAAGGATTCACCCTTTAGGTATGAGCAGCGGTGGGTGCAAGGTGGGGAAGGGATGGTTGGAGGTGTGGGTGCGTTTCACACTCTGATAAGAACGGATACTGTGAGATCATTCATGCTTGAGCTTCTATGATTTCTCCCTAAGCATTAAATGAAAATGTGTTACTGCCATTTTCCACGGGATGAAATCTAGAGAGGGTGGTAACGTGACTTCTGATGAGCTGACTAGTTAGTGGGGATGTGAGTTGGAGCCAGTTGATGACTTCTGGGCTCTTTTGTCTGCAGCATCTCAGCTATAATAAGTTGGGACTCTTGTTAGATTCCTGGATTGATTAACAGATAGATAGGCATGTCCTTATATTTATATTTATATTTATATTTATATTTATATTTATATATATTTATCTCTTAGCCACTGATTTCTTTTCTTTTCTTTTTCTTGTTTTGTTTTGTTTTGTTTTTGTTTTTTTTTTTGAGACAGGGTTTCTCTGTATAGCCCTGGCTGTCCTGGAACTCACTTTGTAGACCAGGCTGTCCTGGAACTCAGAAATCCGCCTGCCTCTGCCTCCCAAGTGCTGGGATTAATTCTTTTCTTTTCTGCACTTATTTACTTACCTTTGTGTGTTTCTCTGTGTGCACAATGTGTGTGAATTTTAGAGGAAAACTTGCAGGAGTCAGTTCTCGCCTTCTATCATGTAGACCAAAGGGATCAAATTCACCATCTTCAGGTTTGGTTTTAAGCACCTTTACCCATCGAGCCACATCGCTGGTCCTTAGCCCTTGATTTCTCACCAAAAGTGTGGTCCTTTTGAGAGAGCAGAATTATCTCTAGAATCTAGGTTCAGAACAGCTTTAGTTGTTAGAAGAAGAAGAAGAAGAAGAAGAAGAAGAAGAAGAAGAAGAAGAAGAAGAAGAAGAAGAAACCACTATGAACCATCGATTTTCTGATTCTTCCCTTGTCCGATGTCTCAAGCTCAAAATTACCTTGTATTGGCTTTATCTGTGGTGCAGCCAAATGACAGTAATGACTGCTCCAAAATAGACAACACACTTTGCACTTGAACTTAGTCAAAAGGCTGAGAAGTGACAGCCAGCACGCCTTGACCTGAATGTCGAATGAGCCATGGTGCCTCTTGACAACTGTCAGAGACAAAGGGCTGTTTTCACTCAAGCAAGTTGCATGATTGTGGGGTGGAGATTCTCCTCTCTTGAAAAGTCCTGGAGCTGGAGAGATGGCTCAGAGGTTAAGTGCACTGGCTGTTCTTCCAGAGGTCCTGAGTTCAATTCCCAGCAACCACAGGGTAGCTCACAACCATCTGTAATGGGATCAGATGCCCTCTTCTAGTGTGTCTGAAAACAGCTACAGTGTACTCACATACATAAAATAAATGATTCTTAAAAAGAAAAAAGAAAGAAAAAGAAAAGTCCTTTATGGGTGACCTTGGTGAGCCCAGATGGCCACCCCACACCCTCACATCCCAGATGGGAGGCCCTGGATTTTGGAGACTGACCATTGGGAGCTACAAGCCCCACTTATCTGACATTTGCTGGAAAAGACATTTGTCTTTAGTACACTGGATCCCAAATAAACCCACCACCCTCCGGAGAGACACCGGTCCTGTCTTTCAAAGCAGATTTGCTATCCAGGCCTTCAAGAAGACATGGAGGCCCTGACTCAGATACACATAAGTGGAGGGTGTGCAGGATTTGTCGAGAGACTGGCTATGTGCCAAGCGCTGAGCTCTGAACTCAAATGCTAAACTCATCTAGCTCTTGAAGTGGGTCCTATGAGGTAGGCATAAGCATCAGACCTTCCAGTTAAAATAACTGATCTTGCCTGGTCGTTTGAGCTTTGCTCTCCAAGGCTAACAACTGGTACAAACAGGCTGATCCTTGGTCCGTGTGATTCTCATAGCAACATTCTTGATCCTGGAGCTGTGGGGCAGATGCTAATAAAAGGCTTCTATAGGTAACTCCTATTGTTAAAAGGAGTGTGTGTATATGTGTGTGTGTGTGTGTGTGTATGTATGTGTGTGTGTCCACAGAGGCCAGAAGAATGTGTGAGATCCTTTGGAGCTGGAATTCTAGGTGACTGTGAGCCCTAAAACATTGTTTCTTGGATCTGAATTCTTGACCCTTGGAAGAGCTAGCAAATGCTATTAACCTCGAACTGTCACCTCTGTAACCTGGTCCTAAATGTCTTCCAAAGGCATATATATGTGTTGGAGGCTTCGTGTCTAGGGGAATGCTATTAGGAGGTAGGGAGACCTTTACGAGGCTATCTTGGTTAAAGTTTCTATTGTTGTGAAGAGACACTATGACCAGGGCAACTCTTATAAGGACAACACTGGGGCTAGCTTACAAGTTCAGAGGTTCAGTCCATTACCATCATAGCAGGGACTTTGGCAGTGCACAGGTAGAGCTGAGAGTTCTACATCTTGATCTGCAGGCAGCAGAAGGAGTCTGTGTGCCACACAGGGTGTAGCTTGAACATATGAGACCACAAAGCCCACCCCTACAGTGACATACTTTCTGCAACAAGTCCACACCTCCCAGTCCTGCCACTCCCTATGGCCAAGCATTCAAATGTCTACCGGAGCCATTGCTATTCAAACCACCACAGAGGCAAAGACTAATAACATTGGGGTCTCTATAACATTGGGGTGGTGCCCTTGATGGGATGTGGGTTCATGGCTCTCTGCCCCATACTCTTGTAGTGATGTACTGTCTCAAGCAATGGGCACAGTTGATCACAGATGATCCACTTGGCTAACAATAGGCACTTGAGAATGTAGAACCAGGTGTCTTATCCGTGATTAACATTGGGGTCTCTCAGTGTCTAGTCTGCAGAGGGAAGACATATCTCTTGCTTTACCTTACAGGTCGCAGGGGTGGGCAGAGGTGGTGAAGGAGAAGTGGGGATCCTTTGCTATGGAGCGCAATGGGAAGGGGTGAGTGATGAGGGAAGTAGGGAACTTGGCAAAGCTAAGAACACAGGCTGTGGTTACAGAGTGCTGAGTTCCACAGCTGGGGAGTCGCTGCTCTTTTTTTCCCCATATGCTGCCAATCAAAGATGATGAAAGGCACACAGGTGCACTTGCAGGACCAGGTGAAACAAGTCCTGTTTGCCACTTGGTGGCTCTGGTTATGTAACCAACCTTGTGGCATCTTTAATAGGGCTTCCTTCTCTTGACTTTGTCCTCTTATTAATCTCCCGGGTACAAAAGGGTCCGTGAAACGACACCCCCCCACACACACATGTACGTGTGCACGCAATACACACACTCTCACACTCACACATGTGCAGACATACTCACACACGTGCACACACACATGCACGCATGCAGGTGTATGCACACATACTCATGTGCACATGATAGTGGATAATGTCCCAAGATTCCACTGCCCGGTCACAGTGGAAGACCATGGAACCATCTAGAAGAGAGCTAGATGGCTGGTCTCCCATAGATCCCCCTGTGAACACAACAGAAACCTAGCTTGACCCTTTTTCCCTGTATTGTCCCAAGAGGTGAGCATCCACCTCCAGTGACAAAATTCTTGTTAGCTCCTGGGCAGACAGGAAGTAATCGCTCTGCACCGGAAGTGGCATCTTCCTCCGGGAACCGAATCCTTCCAGCTTGGCTCTTGGAGGTTGAGTGTTGTAATAGACACTTGTGAACTGCAAGCTTCATGAGAGGCTCCTTCATAGGCTCAAGGAGGGACCCGATACCCGATGGGGTGACATCTGGAGTCTTTCTGACCTTGGCCGCTCTCCTCTTCGTTCTCATCTGCCCCTCCAGTCCCCTTTTGGTTCGCCGTGCTGCCTGTCACTGACGGCACGGCCGGGCTCAGAGCCGGGTGACCTTTCAAAGACACCGAGTTTTGTTTAATTTTCAGAATTCACCTCTCTCTGGGCTTGCTTATCAGAAGCCGCGAGGCCCCAGCTGGGGATGGATCCTATTTGGCACCTCTCCCCGAGTCTCTGAAACAGATGGGCCAGTGGAGACTTTTCCCCCTCAACCATGAGACCTGGAAAGAGAAGAAAGCTGGCAGGAAGTGGAGTGGGGGTAGACATGGGTAACCATCAAAGAGGACAGAAAGCCTGCCATGCTTGTTGGACTATCAGGCTCCCTTTTCTGAAAACCTTGCTTTTTTTTTTTTCCATTGTTTCTGTGCGATGTCCTTCATGTAAATAGCTGCACTTTGTGTTTACAGAGTTCAGACACACCACGAGTGTAGATGCAATAACACAAGAACACGTGGACATACTGCTGTCCCCTCCATTTCACGTGTGGGGAAACTGAGGCATGCAGAGGCAAGTCACTGCCCAAAGTGTGTGTATGTGTTTTATGTGTGTACTCATGTATGTGTGTTGTGTGTGTCTCTGTGTGTGGCATATGTATTATGTGTGTGTGGTGTGCATGTATCTGTGTGTGTTGTATGTAGTGTGTGGTATGTCTTTGTGTGTGTGGTGTGCATGTATCTGTGTGTGTTGTATGTAGTGTGTGGTATGTCTTTGTGTGTGTCTGTGTGTGGTGTGTGTGGTATGTGTGTGTATCTGTCTGTGTGTGTGTGTCTCTGTGTATGGTGTGTGTACTGTGTGTGTGGTATGTGTGTGTGTGTATCTGTGTGTGGTATGTGTGTCTCTGTGTGTGTATTGTGTGTGTCTCTATGTGTGGTGTGTGTATTGTGTGTATGGTGTGTGTGTGTGTGTGTGTGTGTGTGTATTATGTGTATGGTGTGTGTCTGTGTGTGGTGTGTCTGTGTTTGTGAGTATTGTGTGTGTGGTGTGTATATCTGTGTGTATGTGTGTCTCTGTGTGTGGCATGTGTAGTGAGTGTGTGTGGTGTGTATTTCCTCACCTTCAAGTTGACACAGGGACAGAAAGGACACTGCGATGAGTTAAGTCTAGTAGCTAATACTAACTAAAACCTGGCATGTGGGGCCTAGTCTTTTCTCTGTGTGAGATTATTTAATCTCAGTCAATGAATAGATGCTCTTATTGGGCCGGAGTAGAGCAATTAGGCTCAGGACATCAAGCACATGTAGGATCCAGTCGTGAGAGGAGTCAGCCTTCACTATTAACCAAGATAGCCTCGTAAAGGTCTCCCTAGCTCCTAATCGCATTCCCCTAGAGACGAAGCCTCCAACACATATATATGCCTTTGGAAGACATTTAGGACCAGGTTACAGGGGTGACAGTTCGAGGTTAATGGCCTGTGTGCACTATCTTTGGTTGTTGTCATTGTCATTGTCTCATTTAGCCATGCCTTGCCTCAAGCTCATTGTATAGCTGATACCTGATGCCTCTGCCTCCAATTTCCAAGTGATGGGATTACAGGAGTGTGCCACTGTAACCCCCCAGCACTCCCCCACCTCTCTCCAGTGACTTACTATGTAGCCCTGGCTTTATGGGAACTCTCTATGAACATTGGCTGACTTTGGACTCACAGAGACCCACTTGCCTTTGTCTCTCCAGTGCTGCAACTAAAGGCATTGTGGCATTATGGTCAGCCTATTTGCTCTTTCAACAGAGATCACTGTGTGAGCCTTTTCTGGGGATATGTAGAAAGTGACTATGTACCCTACCTGGGGTCTAGGATTCTACTGGTCAAGCAATTCTACTGGGTGCCCCTGGGTTTCCTTAGGGAGCAGGGGGGAATCCCTAAATAGCCACACTATAAAAGAGCCTTCTTGAAGCATGAATAAAAACTTTGCATAACTGCATAGATGGGACTCCCTTCAGCTAATCTTCCTTCTCTATATGCCAGCACCTCCTGAGGCAGGAGACTGCTTGTAACTTGAGCAGAGTCCCACACAACCAGAAAGCAGGTCTAGGCAGAAGTGGTAGGACTCTCAGGTGAGGGTCTAGGGACCCTCCCTCCCCACTCCCTCCTGTTATGAGGGAGGCTGCAGGGCTGTTTGCAAGCTGTCACAGCTGATGATGGTGGTTTTGGCTCAAGTGCTCAGAGGACCATGTTCTACCGCAGACAAAGATGCATGGAGATAGCTAAGGGCTTGGTCCAGGCACTCAAAACAGAGCCAGGACCCTGGCTGTCTTGGAGGAGAAGTTCTGTTGAATTCCTCACACCAAGTACACTCATCTTGGGTGGGTGGAGGGAGCCAAGTGCCTTCCCTTTGGAGTCTGACCATCTGAGTCACCTGTTCCTTAAGCTCTTTGAATATGGAGAAATGAGACCCAGATGAGTGTGGTCCAGCTGGTTAAATTCTTTTGTTTTTCTTCCCCAGACTGACTTCATTGTGGCTCCTCTCCTGATCTCTGGAGTCCACCCAGCACCCTGTCTTACTGTTCTGTCTGCTTTCCTAAGTGTATACACTCCCCTCATCCCATCTTTGCAAGATGCCTGTTTTCAGGGTCACATAGAATTTGACAGCTAGTATAAGGACAGACAATGGCTCATTGGCAGGAGCTGTGTGCCAATCAAAGCGTCTCAGGAAAGTGGCACAAGGGTAGGCAGACACCATCTTTGACCTTTCCTCTCATATCGCATGGAAGGGTGACCAGGTTGTTGCCATCTGCATTGAAAAGTTAGGGCAGGGATGAGGCAGATGTGGTAAGAGGTGGAGAGGGGTGGGAAAGAGTGGGTAGGGGAGGTTAGGGGAGGGCAGGGGAGAGCAGAGGAGATCAGGGGAGGACAGGGGGAGCAGGGGAGAGCAGGAGAGGGCAGAGGAAGGTAGGGAAGGGCAGGGGCTTTACCTCACTGGGGGACTTACTTCAAACCAATGCAGAATTATCTTAACCATTTCTACTTTCTGTATCTCTGTGTTTGGGTCTATTTTTGTCACTTGGGATATTATCCACCTACAGTTTTATCCTTGCTAGATAGACTGGCAGGCAAGAAGTGTGGATATCCAGGAGGCCGTACTGAGGACAGTTTGTATTTGCTTCCAATCACTTGTGGCTGCTCCTTCCATCAACCCTTCGCAAAACACACTCTGAGCATGAATGCATATATGTGAATGTACACTTGGAACAACCTTATAGGCATACAGGTGAACGCTCATGCCAACATCTCACATGCACACATGAAAACATACGTGAACACATGCAAATGCTCTTGCATGCACATGTGTGAATGATCTCACATGCCCACATACTTTCCTGTCAAAACTCTGGCTGTGGGTAGATCATACAAACTCCTACACCTTATTTATCGGAAGAAGATTTTCTTCAAGCTTTCCTTTTGTGAAGGGGTGGGCGTGTGGTGGTCCACCTAAAGGGTGTGACACTGGAGGGTCTACCAAGTGCCATGAGCTAATCTAATTGTCCCCATGACCCCAGCAGTTCAGTTTTGTCATGCCCATGTTCAAAGGAAGGGAAACTGAGGCTCATTAAACTTAATATCCCATCTCTTCACAAAAGGCAAAACTGAACCACATACCATTTCTAAATTTAAACTCATTCCAGTCACCTCCCTGTATTCTTGTGCAGAAGATCAGCCTTGGAATGGTCTAGAACAGTGGATCTCAACCTGTGAGTCACAATTCCTTTGGGGGAGCATCAAATGACCCTTTCACAGGGTCATCTAAGACCATTGGAAAACAGCCATTTACACTATGGTCTATAACAGTGGCAAAATTACAGTTATGAAGTAGCAATGAAAGTAATTTTATGGTTGGGGTCACCACAACATGAGGAACTGTATTAAAGGGCTACAGCATTAGGAAGGTTGAGAACCATTGCTTTAGAATAGTAAATGGTAACAGAACCATGCCATTAGAAGTGTTTAGAATTGAGGAGGTGGGGGAAATGTTTTCAAGTCTGAGAGAGTTCCAAGTATCCAGAACCCATTGAAAAAGCTGGGTGGGTGTGTAGGGCCTTCTATAATCCTAGCATGCAGTGGAAATCCCCAGAGCAGCCGACTAGTCAGACTAGCTGAATGGTGTGCTCCCAGAGGGAGGAGGCACAGGCTACAGCCACATAGACAGGTTGTCATGTCATGGGTCTTGAGAAATCCTCACACACTGTCATTGGGAGCATCCAGATAACACCGAAAACAAGATTATTATCACTCGCAGCAGTCAACATTAAAGCCCTCTTATCTATGGTACTGTGATTTTGCTCCCTATACAGAGAGATGAATCCAAGGATGTCCTCAGCAGCTCTGCCTCACCACCCAGGCTGGAAGCTCGCAGAACTGAAGAAAGGATACATTGTAACCTAAGATGGCAACATTGTAAAAAAAACCTCACAAAATTAAACTAGGGAAACAATACATAGTAGCCAGTTAGACCCAGGTGCACGAAGAACAAGGTCTTAGGAACCTGGACCTACCATAGCGTGGAAGCTAGCTAGCCAGGAATGACCAATTTAAAACACACTCACTTGCTTATTGGATGCCTGGACAATCACTTACCTTGTGATTCTGGCCACTGATGAAGGGGCCCAGGAGAGACATGAGAAATAGCTTAGCACCACATTGTGGCAAAGGCCTTCTCTGGGTTCTTCTCTCCTCTGCCTACCCTACCTCCACTCTTCATTCCTGGAGTCACATGGGTTTTACAAGACGGCAGCTCTGAATCCCTGTTGAACTTTGCTTACCCAACCTCTTTTAACGCAGAAAGTTGATCAGCACAGCACAACAGTTGAGTCTGCGGCGTTGATGGCTCTGCTCCACACACAAAACCGCACAATACCTGCTGCATTCGGGACATATAATTTAACCCATTATTTTCCTCCTAGTAGTTGATGTGAAGTAGAGTAGATGGCCTCTCTGGCCCCAGCCAGTCACACGCATACATTTTAACCACACAGATTCTCATGGTTTGTCGTACATTTACGTCACTGGGGAGCTTTGAGAAACAACCCCAAACCCCAACAAGTTCACACTCCATAAGAATGGCACGTCTCGCTTCGAAGTCAAGCAGGCATACTTTAAAAACTACTCGTCTGAACTGGGAGACAGCTCAGTGGGTAAATTGCTGGCTGTCCAACGCGAGGATCCAAAGTTTAATACCAGGTATCCAGGTACGAGGCCTGCACGATAGTGTGGACACCTGCCATCCCAATGCAGGGGAGGCAGAGACAGGAAGAGGTGTGACAGGGCCTGAGAAAGACACCCAGCATCAGCCTCAAGCCTCCACAGTAGCATACACGCTACACAAATTCTCAATATGCATCCAAGACGGGGCCGGTGAATTCCACGATTGGTTCATGAGATAAAACTGAGCTGTCAAAATTCCCACAATTCAAGCGGCCCACTCAGACTTCCTCTGTCTTCAGCTCTGGCTTCAGTCTTCCGTGCTTAGGTGCACGGGGTGAACTTGGCTTCTCCAGGTGCTCCATTTTGTCACTTGGCAAAGCAAATAAAAAATGCCACAAAACTACAGTCATTGGCTCCCCCCCCCACCCCCACCCCATGAGATGCTTGTGAACTTGGATCCTCCCTTGACTCTTCTGTCATATTCAGTTGGGTCTAAAGAGTCTTCTCCAACACATACCTGGTGTCTGTGTGGAGAGCAAGGTGGGGTCACACTCACCTCAGCCAAAGACTCTTTCCTCTGAAGAGTGCCAGCTGGTACTACCTACATGAACATTTCTTTTCTTTTCTTTTCTTTTCTTTTCTTTTCTTTTCTTTTCTTTTCTTTTCTCTTCTCTTCTCTTCTCTTCTCTTCTTTTCTCTTCTCTTCTCTTCTTCTTTTTTCTTTTTTTTTCTTTTTTCTTTTTTTGGTGTGAGGTGTATGTGTATAGTTTCAATCATGGAGGCTCCCTCCCCCCCCAAAAGTGCCCTGCCTGTCACTACCTTATTCCCCCAAGATGGGGGTCTCTTGCTGGCCCTAGCAGTCAGCAAACTCTAGCAATTTTCCTTTCTCCACCCTCCCATAGCAACAGGTCATGCCTGGCTTTATATGTGGGTGCTGGGTACTTGAACTCTGGTCTTTATGCTTCTATAGCAGTCTCTTCCCATTAAGTTGGGTCCCCAGCCCCTTCTCTGTTCTTTAAGAGAGGGTCTCACGTAGTTCAGGCTGGCTTTGAACTCCCTATGCATCTGAAGATGATCTTGAGTGTGCGAGCCCTACCCCTCCTTCCTTCACAGTGCTAAAATTACAGACCTGAATCACCATACCTGATTTTCAGTGTTAGAGATGGAACCTAGGGTTCTGTGCATGCCAGGCAAGCAACTCGACCACTGAGCTACACCCCAGGCCTCATATTGTTGGTCTAAACATCTTATCTGCTCTGATATTAAGTCCTCAGCAGCTCCCATTGCCATCAAGACAAAGACCAAAACCAGGTTCTGTTCTCCAGGGCTTTGCCAGAGTTCTTTTCTCATTGTCTGCCTGATCCCTGGCACCAGGCTCTCCAGGGGCAGCTTGGCTGTTTCAGCTCCAGGACATTTGCATGTGTTGTTCAGACTCATATTACCCAGCTCACTCTGAAATCTCCAGCAAGTTCATATCAGTGTGTTAGCTACTTTTGTTTTCCTTTTGTTCTTCTTCATACCCGCCTATGGGCTGGTACATTCGTCACCCCATGGTGGCTGTTAATTGCTTTCAGTGATCTCTCATTTGATCGTCTGATCCAGACTCTATTGCCTTGGTGTATATCTGGGGAAACTGAGGCACAGAGGGACTAAACTGCTCTTGCTGATGTGACAGGGCTGGACAGAGTCCTGGAGTTGAACTTGAACTCAGGAAGTCTGGCCATGGGCTACAGTCCTCTGCCTCTCAATTATGACTGTAGTCACCCTGGAGCTTTGAGCGTAGTAGACATGTGGTGGTTATCACCAACAAGGAAGGAAGAACCAGAAGTCATTTCCCCTCTTTATTCCTGAACTGGCTCAAAACCAAACCAAACCAACCTCCCCCACCCCCACCCCCAAAGAAAAAGCCAAGTAGCCAGGCCAGAAGTGACGCTGGTGTGCACACAGGTACATTCATCTACATACATGTGAGCCCTAGTCACTACAGGAGAGCCCCCTCACATAGTTAGGCTTCCCCTCTGTGAAGGGAATCACAGTCCCTACCTCCCCTGCCCCATTCCCTGCTGCCTGCTCAGGGTCTCTGCACAGAACCACTCCACCAATTCATCAGGGGCCGTCAGCCTCTTGGAGCTGTTTAGGGCATAAATCAAATGGCGGCCAGGAGGAGAGGCTTAAAAAAAAGGTAGTGGGAAGAGAAAAATCGGGGAAGGGGGTGAGGGGAGCAAGAGCGATGGAAGAGAGGGTGGGGAGGAGAGAGATCAAAGGCAAAAATTCATCAGAGATAACGGGATTATTTATTTTTCGTGCTCTCAGTCTCTGGGCCTTTGAGGAGGTCACACTGATGTATTTGTGCGTCTTGGGGCCGTCTGCTGCTGGAGGCCCCCCAGCCCCCCAAGGCACACTGCTTCTATCAGCAGCAGCTGCCCCCTCTATGTTGCCCTTGGAGCCTTTTGAAGTGGGTCCTGCCGGTGTTTATTCGCCCGCGTGTAAGAAACGTGTGCAGGGTGCTGGCAGTGCAGCTGGGGGGAGGAGAGACGGGGGTCCCCTTCATCCGTCACCAGCTTGTTTATTTGGGTACCACGGCGAGCCTTTCTCCACTTATTACTCAACGTCCCCTGAAGACAATGGCACCCCCATTCCGGGGTGTGGGGTAGGAATAACAAACACGGGGCCACCTCTGCCCGAGGCATCCATTGCGCGCCAGTGTCAGGCTGCACTTGGCTTTCTGAACAAAGATGAAGACGAGGGGCTTCAACTCAATTAGATTCATTAAAATCTTCAATTGCTCTCACCCATGTTGCAGATGGGAAACTGAGGCCCAGAGAGCTTAACGGTATTTGGTGGACAGCAAGGCTGGTATGCATGGTAGTGAAGGTTGGACCATGAGCTCAGGGTTATGCGGGGCTAATATGGCCCCCTCATTCTGAAATACCATCCCTCTCCTTCTCTTATTTTTAGTTGTCTGGCTGAAAGCTCATGGCATTTTCTTAGCACTCTCCTCAGAGCACTGGAAATGAAATCCAGGGCTTTGACCATGCTGGGCAAATGCTGAGAGGCTGAGCTAGCTCCTCAACTCCCATATCATCCGTTTTAAGAGACATGCTCATTAACAGACTCCATCAAACTCTAGGTCCCAACCCCATAGCGGACACGAAGCCTGTGAAGAAATTGGCAATGGTGAAAGGGGTTTGGAAATACAGTAGCTGAAAGTTCAAAATCCAAGGTGTTTCTGGAAGAGCAAGCATGGGTTGCATCACGTGACTTCACGCAGCCTCAGTGCAGAACATGTCACGCATGCGCACTTGGCATGGTGCAAGCCTTTGCGCCATACGCTGCAGTGACGGTGGGCTGAAACCCAATGAGAATTCCAGACCTTTGCGTGGCTTGAGCTGCAGGCATCACCAATCATTCTGAAATTTCTGCATTTCTGGGAACAAAATGTTAAATAAAGACGGGCTGGGTGCCTGTGTGTGGGAGTGCATGTGGAGGTCAGAGGTCACCTTTGGGTGTCGTTCCTCAGGCACTGACCACTTTGCTTTTTGAGATATGCTCTCTCTCTTGGCTTGAACATCAAGACGCGGGAATCCTGTCTTTGCTTCCCTAGTGTTGGGATCACACCTCATCAGTATGTTAATTTCCTTTCTTTAATAAATGCAAAATTATACATATAGCAAAGAACTGTTTAAAACATGATTTATTACTATCATTTGTACACCTGTGTGTGGTCCATGTGTGTGTGTGTGTGTGGTCCATGCGTGTGTGTGTGTGTGTGTGTGTGTGTGTGTGTATGGCTCATGTGTCTGTGTGGTTCATATATGTGTGTGTGTATGCGTGTCTCTTGTGTGAGTGTGTATATGTGTGGTTCATATATGTGTGTGTGTGTACACTGGTGTGTTTATGGTCTATGTGTATATGTGTGGTTCATGTATGTGTGTGTGTGCGCGCGTGCGAGCATGTGTGCGTGATCATGTGAGGACCAGACACTGTTAAAACTGCTTAAAACATTTGCCCACCTTACCCTCAGGTCAGCCCTCAGGCACTAACACGCCCATCTTTAAGGTAGGAAAACTGAGGCTGAGGCTTTATGGACATTCCTAGAGGTGTATCTTAGAGCTGGCTTTGAAAAACCTCCTGGTTTTCCTATTATTTAGGTTTTTAAGAGTAGCCACCAGTGTCAAAGTGGAGGGAGCTCTGGTATGGATGGCCTGGGATAGGGAGCTTAGAAACATAAGTGACTGGGGGTGGGGTCATAGAGAGTAGCATGGGAAGGGATCCAGGCTGTGGAGCCTCCTCTGTCCAGCCATCTACCTGCCTCTCCAAAGCCAGCGGCCATGGGGCTGAAGGGATGGCTGAGCAGATTTGGTTCCTAACATTCATGTTGGCATTTCACAGGCACTTGAAACTTCCTCAGGCTAAATGACGCCCTCTCCTGGGCTCCACAGGCACTGCACTCACATGCAGACACATACTTAAAGTTTGTTTTAAAAACCCGTGCAGAAGGGGCTGGTAAGAGCCGTCTAGGCATGAGGAGTACAGCCTGCTTCTGATTTATCGGTCATTATTTACTGATGTCAGGAACAGAGCTCAGGAAGGCAGATGCACTGCTGCATGACCCTCGGGCTGGCATGGGAGCTTGCTCAGTGACATGGGAGACCTTACAGTCAGTCATGGGACGCTCTCAAGGAGAAGCAGACATTCATCAAGACTTCTGTATAATTCTCAGGGAGACACTGACAGTGTCTGGCTTCCAGACCAGGTAGATGACTGAGTTTTGTTGCCGAGAGAAGGTTCAAGAATATTCTGAGACCTAAAGCCTAGACTTCAAACTCTCAGTGGGGTTTCTAGTGTCTCTCTATTCTTTTGAAACTCCAGCAAGAAGACAATCAAGGCTTGGGGGCTTCTCCTTTTCCTCACCTAACTGAGGACCTTCTCAGAAGACATGACTCCACCATGATCTGACATGGCCTGCTCTAGGTGTCTTCACACACACACACACACACACACACACACACACACACACACACATGCGCGCGAGTGCTCGCGCATGTGAACACACTCTTAAGGTTTTTTTTTAAGCCTACAGCACCCCATATTCCCAGGTGGTCTCCCATCCAAGTACTAACCAGGCCTGACCCTACTTAGCTTCTGAGATCAGACGAGATCAGGCACGTTCAAGGTGGTATGGTGTGTGCCTTAGTTTTTAAGCATAACTTTTACCCAGTATACACAATCATCCCGTGATCATGCACACTTATCAGCCTCATTTATTTTGTCCATTGGCAAAATGCTGATGGTTATCTTCGGTGCCATCAACTCTTGATGTGTGTCCAGGTCTCCCCCCACCCCACCCCATCACATGTCCACAGTGACAGTGACACAACTTGTCCATATCTACTCTGAGAGTTCCTGCAGTTTATTTCAGTCAAGATAGAACGGCTTAGGTCAGTAGAAGAAGCCCTGCTGCTCATGTAGTCTTTCTGAGGCCTTGGAGCTGGGCTCTCTGTCAATGAGAATACCCAGAGGGATGGGGCACAAGCCAGATGTTAGAAACATCTGGGTGGGCTTGGGAACACTTTGGAGAGGAATGGGTCCCTCGTAGATAAAACAGTGTGATAACCAAGCTAGAGAAATGGCCTGGAGCTGGTACGAGAGGTTTGATTGACAGTTGATGGTCACACAATCGGAATCTGTCGTCAGAACCAAAACCAGTCGCTGGCAGCATTGTGAAGACAGTATAGGACGTGTTGTTTAATAATCAATAACCACACCGGCCCCTTAGCCTGTACATGTCACAACCAACCAAACTCTAGACTTTTTTATTTCCTGTTTATGTCCCCTTGTCAATGACACAAGACCGGACTCATTTCTGGAGGAGGAAATAAGTGTGGGATAGAACTGTGCTCTTCAGCAAGGTTCTATCCAAATCCACTCAGTGTGATCTCAGGGAGGTGGCAGGTGGCCTCAATTCCCCGCTAATTAAACGGGCTTTACATCAGCCCTTGCATTACATGGCTACCTTCAGGGCCTCTGTTCTAGGCACAGGAACTGAGTGACACTGGACCCTTTAGGCCCTTAGCTCTTCTTCAAGTTCCCTATCAATACACTTATGTGACCTAGAGGTGGTGTCTGCAACCTTGCCAAGGCAGGTTTGCTGTTGCCGTGTAGTAAGCATCAAGGACTCCTTTATCCCCACCACACAGGGGACCAAACCAAGACCTTTGGTCCCTCCAGCACCAAAGATGCACAAGGATTTATGTTCGCAAGATTTATGCCGTGCATGCATCCCAGTGCTCCCCCAGTGTGGCAACCCACGACAGCTTCCATCCAACCCCATCAGAGCATCTGATGATATGCTCTCACAGAAAACAGCCTACCAGAAACAGGGCAAAGATCCAGCGGAGGCCTTTGGGAAGGGTGAAGTATACAGGGGCCCTGGGGCTCCATCCCAAAGCTCCCGAGATTGGTTTCTAGGGAAGGGACTCAGGCTGCTGGGTCAAAGCCCAAACAAGAAGCTATTATCCAGTCAAATTTCCAACTGTACGGGCCTCTCATCATGGAGCAGACCGTGAGAACATTTGGGAAAAGCTGGGAGTCAGCTTTGCTTGTCACACTGTGGTAACCAGACTGACATTGGTAGGTGGAAGTCAAAGCTGCTGCCACTCAACTACATTGTATATAGACGAGTGTCAGTTGCTCAATTCTCATGAGTGTCAAGGAATGCCATGTTCTCAATGCTACGCACATGCGCACACAGGCATACATATTGTAACCATTGCTTGGCATTTGTGCCCTGGCCTTCAGACTCCAGTCACCCAAATGTTGTCTTGTTGAATGGGGCCCAATGGCAAATCTCAGAGCAAGGAGCAACAGCCACCCATGGCTATCGAGGGGGTGGTGGTGGTGGTGTGTGTCTCTGCCCACATCTCTGCATGTCCTTGTGATGAATTTGCACTTCTGGTCCTGAGCGATTGCAGATGTGTCTTTTGAGTTGTTGGAGCACGCGCATGCACACACCACAGTCCCCTGAGTCATTTAGGACGTCGGAGGAGGGACTCTGCCTGCACCAGGTGATCAGGCATCTGTAGACTCTTGCTCTCTCTCTGGGTTGTCAGCTTGGAAGCTCACGTGAGTTGGGGCTTTGAAATCCCCGCTCAGATGCCAGCCGAATGCAGGCTTTGCATAATCAAGTTGACAGATGAATCTCGGCCTGCCCTGCTCAGGACAGGCACATCTATATCTTACTTTAAAAGAAATACTGCAGTTTTAAAGAGGAAAGAAACATATTTAAGAGATAAAGGGAGGGAAAGAGAAGAGTTTTTCTGGTCATTAATTATAATAAAACACAGGGGGAAAATTCACTTTAAAGGCACAGTAAAGCCCTGTAATCTTCAAAGAGATAGAGAAGGCTCAGATGCCCGGGAAGGGAAGTTTAGTTAGGAGGAGGCCACCTTTTTCCAACCGATTACGAACAGCCAACGTGAGGGCCACAGCCCAGCAGTTGGGTGAGAGCTTTAGCTAAGGTCAGTTCTTGCCTGCTCAGATCAAGCCTGCATGCTGGCAGATTTCTCTGCCTGCCAGAACCACGGTGTCTGCTGTGGAGGAGGGGAAGGGTTTGTCAAACTCTTGCTACCTACCTGGATGCTTAGTTTTAAGGACTCAGTTGAGATTGTATTCTGTCAGTTCACCAGGGGAGGAGGTGGGTTCACTGTGTCGGCACGAGGAGCCCCCAGCGTGTGCTTTTATGCCCAATTTCTATTTGCAAAATACCATGATATGTCGGTTGGTTAGATGGCTCAGCAGACAAGGGAGCTTGCCGCCAAGCCTGAAGACCTGAGTTTGACTCCCAGAACCCACAGGTGGGAGGAGAGAAAAGACTCCTACAAGTGGTTTTGTGACCTCCACATGTGTGCTGGGCTATATATCCATGCACATGTCTGCACACGCAAAAATAAATATAATAAAAAATTTAAAAAGAGATACGTTTGTGCAATGACGTTATGGTTTGAGGGTGAAACATCCACTGGAGAGTTGTGCATCTCCAGCCAGTGGTGCTGATTCAGAGGGTTTGGAGTGGGTCACTAGGAGAGGGACTCGATGCTTCATAGCCCAGCCCCACTCTCTGACTGCAGACACACCATGAGAAGTCACTTTAATTTCCACCGTCACTTTAACCTCCTGTCTCCACCATCTTCTCTACCACGGCAGACTGTGTCCCTTCAAACTGTGAGCCAAATGCACTGCCCTTCCTCAAGTCGCCTTTGTCAGGCATCTGGGTCACAGCGAGAAGGACAGAGAGACACGTGTGTCATCTCTATGTGCCACAGGGTCCTCTGCAGACCTTGTGTCCGTGGGGGCTTTGATACCGAGAGGGGCTTTGAAGAATGTCCCACATAGGAGCAAGGAGAGATGAGCTCTGTGATGTTGTTAGGTCATTATGGAGTGGAGATGGTCCCTGTAGAGAGAAATTCCTGGAGAGCATCAGGTCTGTGGGTCATCAGCACCTCAAACTTACAGCAAGCATGGAGATGATGTCTCTTCCCTAAAAGATAAAGCCTTACTTGGATTCTGTGGGCTTACTGGGATACCTTGGTAGTCCCTGTTTGAGTAGGGAAGGAACTCAAACTAGCCTCCTGGAGAATGACAGGTTGCACAGAATCCCCAAGCTCCATCCCTGACCAGGACATCTTAGATACAAACTGATTCCCACATGTGTGTGGCTGCCCCCCCCCCCCCAAGCTGACCAGGGACACATGCATGAGCCCAGCTGAGATCACTCAGCCATTTCAGTTCACAGTGGTAACATGTGGTCATTCTCTCCATCTCATCCAGCATCCAGGGGTTGAAGCTTGGCTCTCCTGTGGTGATGTAAAGATATGATGAGGAACTTGAAGAACAGGGATGACGGGGACTAGGGGAAGACAGGTCATTACGGGTATGCCCTTGCTGAACATGGGGATACCATCCATGAGAGTGGATGACCAGGAGGAAAAAAAATTGCATATCTGACCCCAAGTCCTTCTGGCTTCCTGTTAGGTCATGTGATCTCTTTCTCTCACGCACGCTTTTGCCATGATGCACTCTTACATACTGTGATGGCTGAGAGGGCTCTCACCAGAAGTTGAACAGATGGGACCACCTGGCTTCGAACTTTCAGTCTCCTGAAACAATACATTAAAGTAGACAAGTAAGTTCCTTATAAAGTTACCAGATTCAGGTATTTTGTTATAGCAATAACAAACAGACTCAAACACCGATTCATTTCTAAACATTGTCACAATGGAGACCTGATGTGGAAATTTCTGGTTTCTTTGGGGGAACTCAGTTGTGTCATGTGATATTTATTCCTGGAAACTGTCTTAAACGAGAGGATTTTTTTTGTTGAAGCAGACATATGGGGAATGTTTTGCTAAGGACAGACATGTGGTGTTTTTCTGGAAGCAGCCTGGAAAAAGGGCATGTGATGTTTTACTAGAGAGGACAGCTGAGAGAATACATGATGTTTGGAAAGGGAATAAATATAACCCAACAGTGGACAATGCTGGATGGTAGTGGCATGCCTTGCCACACTTGGTTGGTCATTGTTGGGCTTTGCTGATGCTGGTTTTTGCTGATGACACTGTGTGCTATTGATACGCCTTACCATTCTTTGTTGGTCATTGTTTCTTTTGACTTCATGAGCAAAACATACCAAAAAACTTCTGGTAATGTTCCAGCGGCTTCGTGCCGCTTCCTTGGACTCGGGCCGATTGGCAGAGCCTTGGGGTTTCTTCTAGATCAATCTGCCATTGTTGATTTGTGAATGGTGTTACAAGTAAATCAAGCTGCCACTGTTGATTCGTGTGAACTGAATTGCTGATTTCCTGATAGTGCTGGTTGGATTTGTTCCAAAGACATATTTCTAAACTGGTCCACCTCCTCCTTTGCCCTATTAACCTTTCTTTTCCACTGCCTCTGGTAGGTGGTGTGCTAGAAGGGACATTTAAGCATTTAAAAACCCTTATTAAAAAATAGATTTTTAAAAATCTAAGCCTACAGAGACCTGGCTTCCAACTTCTTAACCCTCTAAAGCTATCAATAACCTCATGAATCCAGCCCATGCTGCCCATATGTGCACAGGTATGTGGCCATTCACAGTGGCATGGGGAATCGACCAGTGATTTAGCCACAGGAACAGATAAGAAATCCCAGCTAAGCCTTCATGGAGCTACAGATTCCAGCCAGGTCAATATTGATTCCTTTTGTGGTAACTGAGAGGGAGAAAAAGAACTAGAAAAGACATAGGGAGGTGGTGGGGAGGACCACAGTTTTAAGAAAGGGTCTTGTGAAGAAGGTGAGATAGAATGATGGCTGCCAGGGGGGTGAAGGCAGTTGGTGAGGTATTAGTCAAAGAACAGAAGACTTCAGTCAGGGCCTTGGGAGATGGCTCACTTGTGCAAGCATGAGGACCCAGGTTTGAATCCACAGCCCTCATACGCAAAGCTTGTCATGGCTGCGTGTGCCTGTCATCTGCTGTAGAAGTTGGAGACAAGAGGGTCACTGGGGCTTGCTGGTCCCCTGGATAGCTTCAGGTTCACTGAGACTCTGTCCCAAGGGAATGAAATGGTGAGTGACAGGGCAGAGAGCACCATCCTCTGACCTCCATGTATATGCAGTGTGTACTTATAACACCAGCTGCTTCCTTGGCTCTTCTGCAATGTCTCCATACTCCAGTCAGTGATCCCTAGCTCTCCCTACATCTGAGGAGCAGGTATGAAGAAAATCCAGCCAGGGGAAGTGTCCTCATCAGCTACAGGCAAGGCACCCTTGACTGGTTTCTTCTAAGTGTCCAATAAAGCAACGTGGCTGAGTGGTCACATAGTCTCATAGCATAGGTGCTGCGGTTAATCTCCAATCCACATATACCCTGGCAATGGAAACACAACTCAGTTAACATGAATCATGTGGTGTGCCTAGATTGGGCAGATCTACTGCTACACTACCATCTTCCACAGCTTATGAGACCCCTTGGAACTTGCTGTTTCTCCAGGCCATGTGCTTCTGCTCAGATTTTCTTCTTCCTCCTCCTCTGTGTCCTCTCCTTCTTCCATTTTTCTCCTTCTTCTCTCTCCCCACATTCTGTTCCACCTTCCCTTTATCTGCCCAATCATCTGCTCTCCTTTATTTTACAATTTAAGGTGGGAAGCAGGTTTACAGGAAGTCACCTGAGAGCTGACACATTCCTTCTTCACAACCACTCACAGGGGAAAGGAATTAACATCAAATATAATTAGCCCCAGGGCTATCCACAACACATAGGACCCACATTCCATCCTCAGCACCCACATAGGACACCAGGCACACCAGCGCTGGGGAAACAGAGACAGGAGTATCCCTGGGGCTTAGGTATTGCCCACAGCATGTGCTTCTGTTGTACATCATGGAAAGTGCAGAGTGGATCCAGATGCTGTGTTTCTCCAGAGCCCCACATGAGTCTCTCTACCCTCCCAGCCCACTCGACATCATCTGTAACTTCTTGTCTTACTCCTGTCACACTGGTAGCTTCTACCTCTAAGCACTGGGGTTTTAACATGAAGGCTTCTGACTACAGGAGCATACTGGAATGCAATCCAGAAACATTTTAAGCTTGCACCCAGAGAGACTGACCTCACCCCACTCAGCACCAAAGAGCTATGAGGTGGTTGGTTTTTTTTTTGTTTGTTTGTTTTTTGGTTTTTTTTTTGGTTTTTTTTTTTTTCTGAGACAGGGTTTCTCTGTGTAGCCCTGGCTGTCCTGGAACTCACTCTATAGACCAGGCTGGCCTCGAACTCAGAAATTTGCCTGCCTCTGCCTCCCAAGTGCTGGGATTAAAGGCGTGCACCACCACTGCCTCACAGAGATATGAGGTGTTTAAACAGCACAAAGCACCTTGAAGAAGCATCAGGCTCATTTCCAGCTGTCCCTCAGCTGTCCCCCAGCTGTCCCTCAGCTGTCCCTGTCTTATATCACTCATGCTGTTCAATGGCCGAGATGACTGAGATGGCTCAGTTGGTTGCCACACAAGCATGATGACCCAAGTTCCATCCCCAGCACCCACACAAGATGCCAGGCACACCAGTGCTGGGGAGACAGAGACAGAAATATCACTGGAGCTCACTGTCCAGCCAGCCTAGTTGAATGGCTGAGTGTCCCAGGATCCATAGAGAAACTGTCTCAAAGAAAGTAAGGGACAATATTCAAGGGTGAACTCTGACCTTCAGACATGTGTATACATGTGGACCTACACATGTGAATACATATACCCACAAACACACAAAAAATAAACACCATAGATTTAGTTGTTTTAAAACAAATTTATTTTTGGAAATCTAGAACAGATTCAATCAGCTGAGAGCCCAGTTCATAGAGGGTAACTTCTTGGAAGAAAAGAGGGGAAGTCCTTTTACTAGCTTGGTATCTCTCTCTCTCTCTCTCTCTCTCTCTCTCTCTCTCTCTCTCTCTCTTTGTGTGTGTGTGTGTATGTGTGTGTGTGAGTGCGCGCAATTGTGCATGCAGAGGCAAGAAAAGAGCATTAGAGTCCCTGGAACTGGATGGAGTTACAGGTAAGGTAAATGACATGGGGGCTGGAAACTGAATCCAGGGCCTCTAGAAGAGCAGCAGGTGCTTTTAACCAACTAATCACTTTCTCCAAATCCTCTGTGACTTTTCTAACATGCCTCTACACACAAGTGATAACGACTCCCATCTTCATGTCCGTGGATGACAACCCAAAGTCTCCATCTTCTAATCCACTGTGTTGGGAGGATGAACCTCACAGGAGGAGTTCTGGGGAGACACTCACTTGCAAGCTCCCAGCAAGACAATCCCTGGTGCTCAGGGAGGCTCCAGTCTTTTCTGGGGAGCAAGAGAGGACAGGGGAGTGAAACAGAAGTAGAGAAAATGGACTCACAGATTCCCAGTTCTTCCAGGGCTACAATCATTGAAAAGGAGACCCTGACCCAATAAATTGGCCTAACTGGTCTCAGGTTGGGTTGGTATGTCCAGAATCAACACGAAACCATATCAATGTCCATCTTAGAAGCTGCTTGGACTGAGACAGAAATAGATGTTGAGCTCTGTGGACCAACCATTCCCATACAGCTGAAACAGGTGGGCTTGGGAGGCTCTTGGAAGTGGGGGCCACCTTGATCCACTTAGCTTGGATGTCCTAAGCCGGAGATTGAAGGACAACCCCCCCACCAATTCCCCAGACACACCTGGAAGCCTTTAGAACAAAGTCTGGTCCCCCAGATTTAGAAGTTGCAGGCTCCTGCCTTGATCCGGGCTGCTCTCTTCCCAATCCTCCTCCGCTCCCACATTCTCTACCTGCTCTGAAGTTATTGGAGCCTGGTGTGAATTTAAGGACAATAAAAACCATCAAAGGGCTTGTTTCTGAGAACAATCAGAGGTGGGGGGAGGTTGCAATAAAGGAAAACCCAGCCCGGGAAGGTGTGACTTCAAGGGGAGCTCAGGAAAAGTGACCTTGGGAAAGGGCATCCATCGCTAGGGAAAATAGGTGAGATCAACACATGGGATGACTTAGGGACCATCTGGCCTGTATCCAGGCAGAGAGATGTGAAGCACGGTCACTCTGCTGTCCCCAGGATGTCTATTTGGGGTATCAAGGCATCTGGTGCCACCTTGGGCCCCAGATCAGGTCCTGTCTCCACATTCCTATTTCTTTTTTTTGGGGGGGGAGGGTTTCTCTGTGTAGCCCTGGCTGTCCTGGAACTCACTCTGTAGACCAGGCTGGCCTTGAACTCAGAAATTCGCCTGCCTTTGCCTCTCAAGTGCTGAGATTAAAGGCATGTGCCACCACCGCCCGGCTCACATTCCTATCTCACTTGGACAAATATCCTAGACGCCTCACATTTTGCTACCTGCCCCTTGGCTCTCTCCAGTCTTATAGAAGCCCTTGATACACAGGACAGGATCTCTGAGTGTGTCTCTGTGTGTGTCCCACTCAGAGGTGCTGGGTGCAGCCACGTGCGAATCTCTGCCTTTGTGAATTTCCTTTGCATGCAGAAGAACTGTCTTCTCGTCTGTTTTATGACAGGCTATGTAGTAGTGTTATGGCTGGGAAGACAGTGAAGATATGGGATGGACAGTCACGGGAGCCACTGGGTAAGGTCTCAACATTGCATTATCAGAACATTCCTAATGAGACTCAAGGAGAAGAGAGACATGGGTCTGTGGCTTCTGTGGCTTCTACGGCTTTTCCCCTCTGCTCGCCTACGAGGCTTCCCAGGCTTACACACTCCCTCCAGACTCTAGCTTCCATACTTCATCAAGGTCTGAGTGACTGTTAGCTGAGAGGCCACCTCCTCCAGGATGCCCCCACTCCCCGACTTGCTTTTCTCTGTCTCCAGATGCCACCACAGCCATAAGCCTTTCTTCCTTGCATTGTCTGTTGACACCTCCCTAGCTGTCACCAAAGGTTTACCAGTTGCCCGTTGGTATTTCCATCAGCTGCCCCTTGCTGGTCATTCCATTCAACGTGGCACCACTCAGTGAACCATCTTCACTCAAGAACGCCCTGGTAGGATGTGAGGAAACCTCACACTTGGGTGATAACATGAGCAAGTCCCCTTGTCTGGACCCAGCCACCATTATCAGACCGCAGCATCAGCCACCCACCCACCCACCCACCCACCCTGAACAGCATTTATGCTTATTATTCCTGAGTCACCATTGCTAAGAGAGGCAGACGTTCTCCAGGAGGAAGGATGGCAGAGCTGTGCAGAGGGGCCTTGGCACTGTGGCAGTGCCTTCAGGGAGTGGGTACCAAGGCACATCCACAACGGAGCACTATGTGCAGTTTGTATCTCATATACCCAGTGCTGCCTACCTCCCCACTTCAAGGCAGGGCTGCCTAGGTCGGGCACGCAGTCCCGGGGAGGTTCCACTTGAGGCCCTCCTGAAGGATCTTTAAGCCATAATTGCTGACCCAGGATGTGTTAGTGTTGAGTTTATCAAGCGGTTGAATCCTAGCATTCTTCCTTTTAGCGTCAGAGCCAAAACTAATATAAACACCCCATTTTCCATTTGTTACTCTAATTCCTTCAGCAAGCTGACCAGACCTGACCCTGGGCTGCAGCCTCTTCTGATTTATGGCCTCACCAACAGATGTAGTGGGCTGAGACCCGAGCTGGGTATCTGAGAAGCTGGGAGGAGGCTGGGTCAAGAGCTCTGTGATGGATGCACCAGCCCTTCATGCAGCAGGAGGTGGGAGGGTCACTGTCTTTTTTAAGGGAAAAGACTTGAGAAGCTGGAGGCTTTGCTGGGTGGGAGGAGGAAGACAGGCTCATCTATTTGAGGCAGGAGCTGAGATATTCTTTTTCTCTATCCTCCTGCTCTCTGACATTAAGTCATCTGACCCTGAAACAGAGAAAAAGTGATAAATACTGAGGCTAAAAGCTGTTTAGGGAAGAAAAGGGTTTATTTGGCTTACAAGTTACACACAGTTCATCATGAAGCGAAAACAAGACAGGAATTCAAGGCGGGAGCTTGAAGCAGGGACTCAAGGTGACAAATGGAAGTAGACACCACAGAAAAAGTCATCCCGTTAGATGGCTTTCTTCCAGGCTCACAAACCAACTTAGCACAGGCTCACCTGCCTAGGGATAGTGCCGCCCAAAGTGGGCTTGGCCTTCCAATCAAGAAAATGCTCTAGAGACATGGCCACAGACCAATCCAATAAAGGAAGATCTTCAGTTAAGGTCTCTTCTTCCCAAGTCTGTCAAGTTGACAACTAGGACTATCCACCAGATTGACTTCACAGTTAACGACTAACTGGAGTCAGGTGATATGAGGAGAGTCTCAGAAGAACCATATATGTTGAGGGACGGAAAACCTAATGGCTGCAAAGACCTCTCCTTGTGAGTCACCTGACTTTTACATAAGAAGGTATCCTGTGAGGTCCAGGGTAACTTCCCAAAGTACATTTCAGAAATTCTGGTTTCTAGCCCTGGAGATGGATACTAATGCATCCACATTTGGCTGAGAGCTCTCATAGAACTGAAGCTGGCTATGTGTCCCAAAAGATAGCCTGCACCAGTGACACATGACTATGCTTTACCATGATTAGATACATGACATTTCTCAGAAGAACCAATTTGTGCTCCCATGAAGACATGGGGTTGGTAGGAGACCTTTGGTCTCCTCTATGGCAAACATGTTTTTTGCCACATGTAGCTTGTCCTTGAGTATATTTTACTCACACGACTCTTCTTAACCCTCAGAGTATCGATTGTCTGATGCTCTGAATAAAGTTGGCCATTGCATGAGATTTTAGTCCACCTCATTTTTAGGTCCGGCTCTCCCGGGTTCATGCTGCCAACTTGAGTGATGTGAACAGACCACAAGACCTCATGCAGGGAACTAGGATGTGCACAATACTTAATGAGCTCAGGGTTAGAATCTGGTTCATGTAGCTCATTTTAAAATTTTTCATGAACCTGGGACATGATTTTCTTTTTCATTCATTTTACATGTTTTTTTTAAAAAAAAGATTTATTTATTTTATGTATATGAATACACTGTAGCTGTCTTCAGACACATCAGAAGAGGACATCAGATCCCATTATTATAGATGGTTGTAACCCACCATGTGGTTGCTGGGAATTGAACTCAAGACCTCTGGAAGAGCAGTCAGTGTTCTTAACCACTGAGCCATCTCTGCAGCCCCATTTTACTTTTTAATGAATAGACTTTTTGTTCATTTCTATGGGACAGGATATCACTAGGAGGCTAAGACTTAAACTCTGGGACTTCCTCTGTTTCCCAAGTGCTAGGATGATAGGTGTGAGGCTCCACACCGGAGTTACGTTTAGGTTGTCTCCCCTTTCCTAGTGAAGATACCAGCCATGCCTTGGAAGGGAATATTTTGAAACTTTCAACCATCAGGGCCAACCTAGATTTATAAAATATGTGCTTTATGATCAAACCTAAATCTTGGAAGAAGCACAGAAAGTCTGTGGATTTCTATAACCTTAATGGGTTTTCTCTATTCATGTTGGTCATGTATGGTCAGGCTTGTAGTGTCGTATAGCCACATGAAAATAAAGTTTATAGCTTTTGGTTTTTGTTTTTGTTTGTTTGTTTTTGGCTCGCTCAGAGTGTTACTCTTCCAGGACAGTGTGTTTATGGTGTCATGAACTTCAAACAACTTTATGTTGGCAAGAGTTTTATCAGTGGCAGTCATGGCCCGAGGGAAGTTAGCCTGTTGATCCACAGAGCAACCACGCCTCTGGGATGGACCACCCTCCTCTGGCTTGGTCTCTGCATCCTGGTTCTATAAGAGAAAGTATATTAGCTACAAGATGGAGATAAAATTTCCCATGGAAGGCTCTTCACCAGCGGAGCAATCTGCACTTCCCATGTTGGCCTAACCTGGCTTTGTACTCAGGGAAGCCCTCTCTCCCTCATGGGATTCTCACACCCATGACCCAGGTTCTGGCCCAAGATGAGGCAGCATCACTGAATAGGGCCTCTATTCATCCTTCAGCACTTTCAACATTACAGATTAGCCCTCTGAAAATGTCAAAGATTCAAGGGAAAGGGTTTGGTTAGATATTCTCTTAGGTTTGTGTGCTAGAAATTCCTGGCAGGCATCAAGAAGAAGGCCACCCTTGACCCCCAGCCCTGAGACAGAGTCAAAGCCCAAGCCCCGGCCAGCCTGGATCTCACTCTCCTCACCTTGTCCCATTACTTCTGCATGTTCTTGAGACTAACATCTTCAGAAACTCAAGGATTAATTTTGTCTCTTGCAAGTCCAGGTCAGGTCAGTGTGGAGAGGATGCAGGAGTTGTATCCATCTGACAAGGTGACTTCTGACAGTCTTAGAAAGAAGTGTGTGTGTGGGGGGTATGCAATAGATCACCATGTATTAGAAAGATGCTTGAGCTGCAGATGTGGCCAGAGACCATGTGCTGGCTGGTCTTGGGTCAGCTTGATACAAGCTAGAATCATCTGAGAGGATGGCATCTCTGTTGAGAGAATGCCTCCATAAGGTTGTGCTGTGGGCAAGACTGTAGAGTATGTTTACACTGATATTTCATTTTAAAAAATGTTATTCTCTCATATATTAAATCCTGACCACAGTTTCCCCTTCCTCCACTTCTCCCTGTCCTTCTCCTAACCCCCACATCCACTCCTCCTCCATTTCCCTTCAGAAAAGTGTGAGCCTCCCTGGGATATCAATGGAACACGGCATAACAAGTTATGACAATACTGGGCACAAACCCTCATGTCAAGGCTGGACAAGACAAACCAAGGAGGAGGAAAAAGGAGCAGGCACGAGAGTCAGAGACAGCCCCCACCTCCACTGTTAGGATTCCTACAAGAGCACTAAGATACACAGCCATAGTATATATGCAGAGGACCTTGCTCAGATCTATACAGGCTCTCTTCCATCTCTGTGAGCCTGGTTATTCGGGTCATGTTCTATGGTGTCCTCAAGCCCTCTGGATCCTACATTCCCTCTTCCACAGTGTTCCCTGGGCTCCACCCAATGCTTTGCCATGGATCTCTGCATCTGCTTCCATCAGTTGCTGGATGAAGTCTCTCTGATGACAATTGGACTAGGCATAGATCTATAGGCATAGCAGAATATCATTAGGAATCATCTCATTGATTTGGGGGGGGTGGCATAGAAAGAAGGCTTAACATTTCAAAGCCTACTTTAGGGTTCTTAAATGTTTCAAATTCCTTTCTAGCACACCAACTGGAGATAGGGGAGAAAGAAGATTAATAGGAAAGGCGGGGGGTTGTTAACCTGTTTAGAAGTAGTTCCTTGGGACGATTCCACTTTTGTTGTCAGGGTACCCATTGTCCAGTCCAATAGCAAACACCAAACACGAACCAGCAGCTGCCGCTTGATTCAACAGAAACTGCAAGGCTCTGATGAATCAGCATGAGTCAGTGAAAACAGTCAGAATCAGCCAGAATACCACGAGAGGTTCTTTGGCACACTTCCCTCTATGAAGTGAAGAACAGCAAAGACCAGCAAAGAAACAAAGCGTTGCATGGCGCAGCAATGCAAGAGCTTCTTCTCCCTGTCTGTGGGGTTCTATTTATGTTCTTTCTAAACATCACATGCCCTCTTAAGTGTCTGTTTTCAGCAAGACACTACATGCCCTCTCACAAGACAGCTTCCAGAAAAACATTACATGACACAACCAGAGAATTTCACTTTATAGGGTCATGTTTTAGTCTATCCTAGGTCTCTGTAACATCCAGACTCTTGTTTCTGGCCATCCAAGCAGTATCAGGCATGGGCTGTTCCTTCTCGTGGTGTGGGCTTCAAGTTGGGCCAGTGATTGGTTGGCCATTCCCACAAGCCCTGTGCCTGTCCTGGTTTGAAGATGTTTGGCCCAATGAGTGGCACTATTTGGAGGTGTGACCTTGTTGGAGTGGGTGTGGCCTTGTTGGAGTGGGTGTGGCCTTGTTGGAGTAGGTGTGGCCTTGTTGGAGTAGGTGTGGCCTTGTTGGAGTAGGTGTGGCCTTGTTGGAGTAGGTGTGTCACTGTGGGCTTCAAGACCCTCATCCTAGCTGCCTGGAAGTCAATATTCTCCTAGCAGCCTTCAGATGAAAATGTAGACCTCTCAGCTCCTCTTGCACCATTTCTGCCTGGACTCTACCATGTTCCCACCTTGATGATAATGAACTGAACCTCTGAACCTGTAAACCAGCCCCAATTAAATGTTGGCCTTGTAAGAATTGCCTTGGTCATGGTGTCTGCTCACAGCTGTAAAACCCTAACTAAGACAGTGCTGCTCTTACTCCAGCATATACACCAGTAGGTAGGCCAAAGGTTCTGTGGTTGGGTTAATGTCCCAGTCCTACCACTGAAAGCCTTGTTTGTTTACAGAAGATGGCCGGTGTAGACTCCATATTCTCCATTACTGGGAGGCTTTATTATAGTCATCTTCATGGGTTCCAGGGAGTCTCCATTTCACTAGGCTTTCACGTTGTCACCAAAATATACCCCTGAATTCCAGATATCTCTTCTTCCTTCCTCCCTCCACCTGGTTCCTCCTGTTCCAATCCCCATTGGTCCACAGTTCTTCTATGACATCTATTTTTCCTTCCCAGGGAGAGCTATGCATTGCCCCTCCCTGCTCAATACCTCCAGGTTACTTAGCCTCTCTGGGTCTGTGGATCATGTTTACTTAACAGCTAATACACACTTACACATGAGTTCATACCAGGTTTGTCTTTCTGGGTCTGGATTATCTCACTAGGGGTGATGTTTTTCTACTTTCATACATTTGCCTGCACATTTTATGATGACATTTCTTTTTAACAGCCGCGTAGTACTCCAGTATGAAAATGTACTGCAGTTTTCTTTGTCCATACTTTGCTTGAGGGACATCTAGGTGGTTTCCAGTTTCTGGCTATTATGAATAAAGCTACTATGAACATAGTTGGGCAAGTGTCCTTGTGGTAGGATGGGACATCCTTCGGGTATATGCCCAGGAGTGGTATATTGCTGGGACCACCTGCCCTGGGCACAGGCAAAAACCCAGATTGACCTGAGGCTTGAAGACAGGGTATTATGCTGCCATCAAATATATTTCCTTTTGTACATCCTAGGTTGATAGCTATAAAGATGTACAAAAAAAAAAAAAAGTATCCCGGGGCTGGTAACTAAGAGGACCATAGTTCATCTCTTTGTATCCACATCCTGGCTCACAGCAGTCTGTAACTCCAGTTCCAGGGGACCTTGCACCCTCTTCCTGCCTCTGCAGGTACTGACTGTACTCATGTGCACATCCCTGACACACAAATGTTTTACAAACATAAGACCTTCTTTAGGTGATTGCAGCTTTGGAGCAGTTTTCCCTCTTCTGAGAGTTATTTTGCCTCGTGCTCATTTAAAACAATTTTTAAAATGTATCACTGTACATGTGCATACATGCACCACTGCATATATGTGGAGGCCAGGGGACAATGTGTAGGTCGAGGGGATTCAACTTAGGTCTTTAATGTATATCCATTGTACAAAGCAATGGGTTCCTAATGGCATACACCCACACTCATTTTCTTTAACTTTCTATTTTTTAAAGATATATTTATTTATTTTTATGTATACAAGTACACTACCGCTGTAGTGTACTACACACCAGAAGATGGCATCAGACCCCATTACAGATGGTTGTGAGCCACCATGTAGTTGCTGGGATTTGCACTCAGGGCTTTTGGAAGAGCAGTCAGTGCTCTTAACTGCTGAGCCATCTCTCCAGCCTTTGGTTTTCTAAACTTCCCTGATGAAGCTTCAGGAGATGGTACAGGCCTGTTGATCTAGCTCATTAGAAGACTGATGCAAGAAGTTCAAGTGTTTCCTAGAAACTTTCTAAGACCCTGTCTTCAAAATAAGTACAACATGGCTAGGGATAGAGTTTGCTGGGGAAATGCTCACCTTTGTGTTCATGGGACCCTGTGTTTAATCCCCAGGACAACCACTACCTCCTCTGCTGCTACCACCACAGATGCCACCACCACTAACACCACCACCACCACCAGCAGCTTACCTCATGCGTATAATTGCCACGACTCATCACACAAGGTTTCCAGACAAGCACCCAGTGGATCAGAGGGTCCCCTGCACACAAACGAGAAGGGATAGGGTTTTCCAAGCACCTGGTGACCTCACCCAAGCCGTTCTCAGGGGCTGCTGGCCAACACCAGATCTTTGAATTTATGCGGGGTGGGGGTGGGGGGACAAATAAGAATCAGTAATCAAGTCTGATGACCTTGCAAGTGAAACCAAATAAATCCATGTTTGGCCACTACCATTTTCTGTAGGAAAATTACTTTTAGACAATCTTAGAAGAAAGGTCACTGCACAGCCCAGTAAGCCAAGTGAAGATCTGATAGTAAGAGATCTTGGAACACACAGTTCTAAATATAGCTCCTCCCCTGTGTTGAAGAGAATTCTGAAAAGAAGACCCATTGAGGAGGACGGCACAAAGGAAGCAGTATCTTGCAGACACAGCATACAAACTCTGACTATAGCGGCAGCATACACAGGGCCTGCGCATGTCTGAGTCAGATGGGGGACCCATGTTGAGAGTCCCAGTGGCCATGAGCTCCCATTCCCTAACTAAGAAGCTATCTCCAGTTGGCAACTGCCTGCAAATGACAATTTTCTCCAATGTTGTCTTTCTGGGTGTACAAACCACACTTAAAGGCAGGCTCCATGCCCAGCAGCAGACGGCTAACACAAAAGATAACTCAAGGTACTTTGGGAGATTTCTCTTCTGTCTCGTATTGCATTTTAAAGGAAGCTTCTTGGTCTTTTGCTTGCACATTATGACTTTTGATATAATATTTTGATGGGTTTTGTTTTGTCTGTGTGTACATGAGTTGATGTGTGTACATGGGCTGGTGTGTGTATATGGGTTGGTGTGTGTACGTGGGTTGGTGTGTGTACATGGGATGGTGTGTCTACATGGATTGTTATGTGTACATGGCGTGGTGTATATACATGGGCTGGTGTGTGTACTTGGGTTGGTGTGTGTACATAGGCTGGTGTGTATACATAGCTTGCTGCATGTATATGGGTTGGTATGTTTACATGGGTTGGTGTGTATACATGGTTTGGAGTGTGTACATGGGTTGGAGTATGTACATGGGTTGCTGCATGTACACAGGTTGGTGTGTGTACATGGGCTGGTGAGTGTACACGGGTTGGTGTGTGTATATGACTTTGTGTGTGTACATGAGCTGCTGTGTGTACATGGACAGAGTGAAATTTGAAGATGTGCTGATCTTGCTAATGGGGACCAGACATAGAGATTCCTTAGCTGCGTTCTGAAATGGAGAAGTGATAAGAGCACACCTCCCTTGCCACATCTTGCAGGGAAGACAAGATCATAGGGAGATCCTTCTGGCTTAACCAGGATAAACTCACTTGGACTATGAAGACCAACAGCTCAGTGGTGTTGAGTGGGGAGCGAATGACCGTTTGCATGCACACAACATCAGGGCTTGGCCAAGTTGTCCTGGCTTCTTCTGTGCCACTGAATCACTTTGGGTGATGCTTGGGGTTGGGGTTAGAATTTAAGACACTGTAGTTACCTCGAAGGCACTACTGGTGGTCCAGCGAGAGGAGCATTGTGGCTTTAACAAGCTGCTGTCATGGTGGCTCAAGGGGCCTCGTGGCAAATGGAAGCCAGTGGGGGTTCAAGAGAGCCACTGAGCTGAGTGGACTGGGAGGAGAAGCATCAGGGTCTGGAGTGGATGAGGGACTGATTCAATTCAGTCAGTTACTTGGAAAAGCAAGGGCCTGGTCTCAGTGTTCAAGAGGCAGATAGAATCCTGATGCAGAAGCTGCTGCTACATCTCATTGGTTCTCCTCAAATAGATTCCCATGAGCCTCTTCTTCATAGACATGGAAGGCAACACCATCTTCATCTTCCTGACTATGACAATGGGTACGATGACTTGGAGACTCATTTAAGCATCTGTGGCCATTTCGGCCATTTTCAAGAATGCTTTAGAGTTCCTGTGAGAAGTTTCTACAGGAGCTATCTTATTTGGAACCTGATTGATTTAGGATCAGTTATGAGTATGAGTCAGTCCACGGGACTGTTGCCTATATTTACATTGGGTCAATCAGTCTTTATTGAGCCCCTAGTGACAATGGACTTGACAGTAACCCACCACTGAAGTGAGAAAGCAGCACCTGGCTCCTCTATATAAGCTCCATTTGCAAGTGCCTCATTTGCATTTGATTTACATATACATCATTTGCATTTCTCTATTTGCCATGTGCCTCATTTACATGCACCCAATTTGCATGTACCTCATTTGCATTCCGGTTAAGCCCTATAACTTTAAGTATACCCATGTTTTGTATAATCACACTTGTTGAAGAGAACCGTATTTCCATGGTGAGGGGAAAGATTCTAGAAAGACAATGTGTAACATAAACTGTAGCAACAACTCCTAACTGAAAAGAATGTAATAAACTGTCTTCCCAGCTTAGAGCAAAACAAAACCAGACTACGTAAACAAAATAGCAGCAGTTAAGTAAAAGAATCTTCAATAAATTAATGGTCAAGAACAATGCTTTTTTTAAAAATTCACAAGTTCCTCTTAAATCTATTGTTTTATAGTTCGTTTCCATTTTGCATACACTGAGACAACTCTATTTCAGAGACTTTTGAAGACGTGAGAAACTAGTGCTGAATTCAATTTATACATTATAAAAAGAAAAATAAACCAGAATTCTTTTTTAAAAGGGATAGTGTAGATAGCTCAATACCACATACAGGTTTTCTGACTTTCTTGAGAGCAGAGTGAATAACTTTTTCAGTGACCAGCCTTCTTATTATCGGTACCTGAAGGCTATCCTGCTGAGCTAGCTTCCCCTAGTTTTAAATTCACTGTCATGGAGGCATGCCTACCACTGCAATGAGAGCTCAGACTGAGAAAGGAGATACCTGGACTCAGATTTTCCGCTTGGTCAGGTTAAGAACTGGGATCTGTTGAGGACTTGGGACATTTTGCTACCTCATTGCTCCCCTCAAAGACAACAGAATGTCAACTGCAGTCAACACACTTAGGGTCCAGAGTGAGTTTGATCGTCCCTTCTAAGTGGAGTCAGGATGTCTTCGACAAAAATGCAAATACAACATGGATAAAAATCCCATACCAGGAAGTTAATACTTGAAGATCTTTAGTGTGACGTACTGGCCAGAGGTCAGCTCTAGGGTGCCCTGTGGGACTCTATACAGGCATAGCATCAGAAAATGAGGGAATAACTCCAGTATGGTAAACATCCTGACTGAAGAAAATGAAATGTGGGTTCTCCTAACAAATTCAGCACAGAAGAACAAAGTGATGGCTAATCTTGGTCATCCTGACAACACAGGTCAGGTGTCCATCACGTTGGCTGATAGCCATGTCCGTGGAGGTATTTTCTTGATTGACATAGAAGGCCAGGCTTCTCTGGTTTCTGACATGGATTTCCTCTATGGCTTCATCACCTCCACTACTACAGAACAAACCTTTTCCTCCCCAAGTTGTTTTTTAGTCAATGCTTTGTCATGGCAACAGAAAAATAAGCTGGGACAAAGGACTATGAACTCTGACACATTTGCCCAAGGCAGATATGTGTCCTTTTCTTAGAAGGAACCACACAATAGACACACCCTAACTTGGAAAGCGGACACTATTCACCCAAACATCCCCTTGAGTGCCTCACAATAGAATTAGGGAAAGGCTACCCCCAGATTGTACCCTCCTCCTAATGAGAAACACAGCCTTGATGCAGAGAGCTTCAAAGGACACCCAGGACATGTGGAGTCACTTTTGTCCCTTAACATCAGAGCTACTGATCAAGATGGGAGACAGTCAATCCCATCCAGCTGTCTGGTGAATGTGGGGCACTTGCCCAGCCTCACCCCTGGCTGGCTAGCTCCAACACAGGGACACACGGAGAAACAAATGAGTCCAACAAACGATAAATAAGGCAGACGACGTCAGGAAACAGAAAGCCACACAGAGGGCAGTTTAACCCAAGCTTCTCCTCCATGGCTCAGCTTGATAAAAGCTATAATCACGTTTGGTTTTTCAGGAAATTGAAAAGCATGAATCTGGTTACCAGCCCCCGGTGCATTGAGAATGGAGATCCTAGGAGAAGATGGGAATACCCTGCGTTTGAATCTGGGTCAGAGTTCAAACTCTCCAGCGTACCAGGCATCTCAGTAGTCAGTCATCTGCTTGGGCAATGCCGGGAGACAGAGGCAAGCAGGTCTCTAAGTTCAAGGTCAGCCTGGGACAGAGCAAATTCCAAGGAAAGAAGA
>CACVCL010030092.1:0-56111 GCA_902729485.2 Mus minutoides
CCCATAAACTCCCAATCATGTGTGGTGTTGTACATGTGCATTTCCAGCACTTGGAAAGTAGAGACAGAGGTCAGGAATAAGTTTGATGTCAGTTTGAGTGATGTGAGACTTTGTTTTAGAAAGATAGAAGAGAGGAAAGGAAGAAAGGAAGCAGGCAGGGAGGAGGGAAGCTCCCTGCCCATCCCTCTCGGCTTTGTACCTTGGCTAGAAAAACTTACTTTATATTTTGAAAGTACCATGGTGGCGTTTGTATCCTTCCTATCAGTTAAGTTTCCTGGAAGTCATCCCACCAGCAATGCTCCAAGGAAAGAGGAGAAATATCCCTATAAAAAGATATGATGTAGGAGCTGTCTTCGTGAGACAGGAAGAATGTATTGGTAACAAAATACCCAAGACAGGCTAGCCGTATTAGAAAGTGTGTTTATTTATCTTGCTGCCTTGGAGGGTTAAGGACATGGCTCTGACACCAGTTCAGCTTTGGATTTCTAACACATCACAAATAACCACAGCAAAAAGAATGTAGAAAGGTCATCTATAACCTCCAAAATATTGTGCACAGAAGAAGGCAGTGAGAGATGGAGTGGAGGATGGGTAGGGAGACAGATGTCTTGACTATCTCAATAGGGAGAAGAGTCATTTTCAGTTTTCTAAAGACTCCCTCTGGCCATAAAGTATCCAGTATATCCTAGAAAACTCCAGAAGGTCATGGAAATTAGCTAGGAGGTTCAGAGTGTATAATGGTATGTATATTATGGCGATGGAATGCTGCAGCTGAATGTTATATAGCAGATAAGCCTGGTCAAGAATCTATGAGCAACATGGTGCCACCTTGAAAGACATACAACTCCAGAAAGGGGTGAGCTGGAATTAATACAGCATGACTTTTTCACTTAGATAGCATCAAGGGGACAGGCTGTGGCTTCTCATGCCAGAAGTTCCTGTCAATCTGAAACCATTACGGAGCCTGGAAGATCTGAGGAACAGGAGAGTGGCTTGTCTGATGTCGAGGCATCTGCCATCCTCTGAAGTCATACAAACCACCTCTTCTGTACTCCAGATGCTACCTTGGGCAAGATGAAAGGGCATATGAAACACTCATCTAGGAGAAACTAGATACTCTGAGACTATTGAAGATTGTTGGGCCAGATTGTTTTCTTGTATCAATGGTTTCTTTGAAAGATAGGTCTGTCAATTGCAAACTTGCATTCCTGATATGAATTGATAGTTGAGACACTTTGAGGTGTCAGATAGAATGGGAGTTGTCTTTAAGTCATTCCCCAGAAGTAGTCAGATACTGCATTTGTGGAAGGAAGCTTCCCTCCGTAAGGGGACAACTGACCTAACGGCCGATAACTCTCATACATTTCTCTCTGGAGCAAATCACTGAGACACATGCAAGGGGTCTCTTCAAATGATGCAAGCTCCTTTCCCTCCACAGAGGAATAAAGAAGGTGATGTTGGGAGCCCAAACTGGCTCTAGCTGGATGGGGAGATCGATAAACTCTTGTAAACTTTTCAGCCATCAAATGAGGATTAAAGCACATCTCCACTTGACCTCATACCCAAGTAAATAACCAACAGAAGGAAACAGAAAAGCAAAGGAGTCCAAGTCCTGTGACTGTTCTAAGCTTCCAGATATCTTTCCTGTTCTTTAGATAATGAGTTGGGGCTCAGTTCTGGCCTGGGGCAAGATAGAAGTTGCTGGCTTGGGTCAGGCCCTTGCTGGAGTTCTTGAGATGGATCAGGCATAAGATTTGTCTGCAACGAGCTTCCGGGTCCAGTGTCAGCCAGTCCCACAACCTCCTGCTTGTCTCTTTCCCCTTTGATATTAGAGAGTAGAACATACCTTAGTAGAACAGGAGTGAGTCAAATGCAGGCATATTAGGGTCATGAACTTTTCGGTGAGAGTACTGAGTAGGATCTAGAGAAACTACTATAGAGCTATAACTGCACTGAGGGCTTAGTAGCTGCTCTGGATCAAGTGCTGCTGCAGGGTGTGGGTGGGAGAGTCACGGAGTAAGCACAGCGTAGGTCAAGTTGGAGGCAGTCTGTAGTCACAAATACATTTTCTTTGACGGAGTCAGTAATAGTATTTTCTTAAGGCTTTCAACTAATTGAGCAATATCTACTCACATTCTGGAGGGTCAATTGCTTCCCTCAAAATCCATTGGTTAAAATGGTAATCTCATGTATAGAATACCTTTACAGCAACATCCAGACTAGTGTTTATCAAATATTTGGGTCATGTGGCCCAGCCAAATTGACAGATAAAATTAACTGCCACATAGGGATGAAGGTTCAGTCAGTGTATGATTTTTTTGACTTTTTTAATTAGATATTTTCTTTATTTACACTTCAAATGCTATCCTAAAAGTACCCTATACCCTCCCCACCGCCCTGCTCCCCTACCCACTTTCTCCCACTTCTTGGCCCTGGCATTCCCCTGTACTGGGACATATAAAGTTTGTACAACCAAGGGGACTCTCTTCCCAATGATGGCCAACTAGGCCATCTTCTGCTACATGTGCAGCTAGAGACACAAGCTCTGGTGGTACTGGTTAGTTCATATTGTTGCTCCACCTATAGGGTTGCAAACCCCTTCAGCTCCTTGGGTGCTTTCTCTAGCTCCTCCATTGGGGGTCCTGTGTTTCATCCTATAGCTGTACTCAAAATAACCCCATTCATAGTGAGCATCACTTCTGTATTTGCCAGACACTGGCATAGCCTGACCCGAAATAGCTATATCAGGGTCCTTTCAGCAAAATCTTGCTGGCATATGCAATAGCGTCTGGGTTTGGTGGCTGATTATGGAATGGATCCTTGGTTGGGGTAGTTTCTGGATGGTCCATCCATCCTTTCGTCTTAGTTCCAAATTTTGTCTCTGTAACTCCTTCCATGAGTATTTTGTTCCATATTCTAAAGAGGAATAAAGTATCCATACTTTGGTCTTCATTCTTCTTGATTTTCTTGTGTTTTGCAAATTGTATCTTGGGTATTCTAAGTTTCTGGGCTAATATTCACTTACCAGTGAGTACATATCAAGTGACTTCTTTTGTGATTGGGTTACCTCACTCAGGATGATATCCTCTAGATACATCCATTTGCCCAAGAATTTCATAAATTCATTGTTTTTAATAGCTGAGTAGTACTCCATTGTGTAAAAGTACCACATTTTCTATATCCATTCCTCTGTTGAGGGACATCTGGGTTCTTTCCAGTTTCTGGCTATTATAAATAAGGCTGCTATGAACATAGTGGAGCATGTGTCCTTATTACTAGTTGGAACATCTTCTGGGTATATGCCCAGGAGAGGTATTGCTGGATCTTTCAGTAGTACTATGTCCAATTTTCTGAGGAACCTCCAGACTGATTTCCACACTGGTTGTACAAGCATGCAATCCCAACAGCAATGGAGGAGGGTTCCTCTTTCTCCACATCCTCACCAGCATCTGCTGTCACCTGAATTTTTTATCTTAGCCATTCTGACTGGAGTGAGGTGGAATCTCAAGGTTGTTTTGATATGCATTTCACTGATGATTAAGGATGTTGAACATTTTTTCAGGTGCTTCTCAGCCATATCGGTATTCCTCACTTGAGAATTCTTTGTTTAGCTCTGTACTCCATTTTTTAATGGAGTTATTTGATTTCTGGAGTCCAGCTTCTTGAGTTCTTTGTATATATTGGAAATTAGTCCCCTATCAGATTTATAATTGGTAAAAATCCTTTCCCAATTTTTTGGTGGTCATTTTGTCTTATTGACAGTGTCTTTTGCCTTACAGAAGCTTTACAATTTCATGAGGTCCCATTTGTCAATTCTTGATCTTACAGCACAAGGCATTGCTGTTCTGTTTAGGAATTTTTCCCCAGTGCCCATATCTTTGAGGCTTTTCCCCACTTTCTCCCCTATAAATTTCAGCCTTAGTCCATGGTGATCTGATAAGATGCATGGAATAATTTCAATATTTTTGTATCTGTTGAGGCCTATTTTGTGACCGATTATATGGTCAGTTTTGGAGGAGGTACCATGTGGCACTGAGAAGAAGGTATATTCTTTTGTTTTAGGATAAAATGTTCTGTAGATATCTATTAAATCTATTTTTTTTTCATGACTCCTGTTAGTGTCCATGTGTCTCTGTTTAGTTTCTGTTTCCGGGATCTGTCCATTGGTGAGAGTGGGGTGTTGAAGTCTCCCACTATTGTGTGAGGTGCAATGTGTGCTTTGAGCTTTACTACAGTTTCTTTAATGAATGAGGCTGGTCTTGCATTTAGAGCACACATATTCAGTATTGAGATTTCATCTTGGTAGATTTTACCTTTCATGTGTATGAAGTGCCCCTCCTCGTCTTTTTTGATAACTTTGGGTTGAAAGTCAATTTTATTCTATATTAGAATGGCTACTCCAGCTTCTTTCTTTGGACCATTTGCTTGGAAAATTGTTTTCCAGCCTTTCACTATGAGATAGTAGTGTCTGTCTTTTTCCCTGAGGTGAATTTCCTGTAAGCAGCAAAATGTTGGGTCCTGTTTGTGTAGCCAGTCTATTAGTCTATGTCTTTTTATTGGGGAATTGAGTCCATTGATGTTAAGAGAAATTAAAGAAAAGTAATTGTTGCTTCCTGTTATTTTTGTTGTTAAAGTTGGGATTCTGATCTTGTGGCCGTCTTCTTTTAGGTGTGTTGAAGGATTAATTTCTTGCTTTTTTCTAGGGTTTAGTTTCCTTCCTTGTGTTGGTGTTTTCCCCATTATTATCCTTTGATGGGCTGGATTTGTGGCAAGATATTGTGTGAATTTGGTTTTGTCATGGAATACTTTGGTTTCTCCATCTATTGGGAGTTTTACTGGGTATAGTAGCCTGGGCTGGCATTTGTGTTCTCTTAGGGTCTGTATAACATCTGTCCAGGATCTTCTGGCTTTCATAGTCTCTGGTGAGAAGTCTGGTGTGATTCTAATAGGCCTGCCTTTATGTTATTTGACCTTTTTCCCTTTTAATATTCTGTCTTTATTTAGTGCTTTTGTTGTTCTGATTATTATGTGTTGCGAGGAATTTCTTTTCTGGTCCAGTCTATTTGGAGTTCTGTAGGCTTCTTGTATGTTCATGGGCATATCTTTCTTTAGGTTTGGGAAGTTTTCTTCTATAATTTTGTTGAAGATATTTGCTGGCCCTTTAAGTTGAAAATATTCATTCTCATCTACCCCTATTATCTGTAAGTTTGGTCCTCTCATTGTGTCCTGGATTTCCTGGATATTTTGCGCTAGGATTTTTTGCATTTTGCATTTTCTTTCATTGTTTTGCACATGTTCTCTATAGAATCTTCTGCACCTGAGATTCTCTCTTCCATCTCTTGTATTCTGTTGCTGATGCTCACATCTATGGTTCCTGATTTTTTTCCCTAGGATTTCTATCTCCAGAGTTGTCTCACTTTGGGCTTTCTTTATTGTTTCTACTTCCCTTTTTAGGTCTTGGATGGTTTTGTTCAATTCCATCACCTGTTTGGTTGTGTTTTCCTATAATTCTTTAAGGAATTTTTGTGCTTCCTCTTTAAAGACTTCTACCTGTTTAACAGTGTTTTCCTGTGATTCTTTAAGGACTTCTACCTGTTTATCAGTGTTCTCCTGTGTTTCTTTAAATGAGTTATTAATGCCCTTCTTAAGGTCCTCTACCAGCATCATGAGATATGATTTTGAATTTGAATCTTGTGTGTTGGGGTATCCAGGACTGGCTGAGGTGGGAGTGCTGGGTTCTGATGATTGGGACTGGTCTTGGTTTCTGTTGGTAAGATTCTTACATTTGCCTGGTAATCTCTGGTCTTAGTTGTTATAGTTGTCTCTGGCTGGAACCTGTTCCTCCTGTGATTCTGTTAGCCTCTGTCAGCTGTCCTGGGAGTCCAGCTCTCTACTGAGTCTCAGTGGTCAGAGTACTCTCTTCAGGCAAGTTCTCCTCTTGCAGCAAAGGTGCACAGAGGTCTGGCATTCAGACCTGCCTCCTGACTGAAGATGAAGGCCTGAAACAGGGCCTGTCCCAGGAGATGGGTTGCATCTGCAGTTTGTGTGCTCACCTGCACAAACTGGTCTCAGAGGGACCCTGGAGACAAGATGGCTCCCTCACCGACTCTGGGGGTCACAGCCCTCCCAGGCGGCCACCTCTCCTCTAGTGGGGAAGGTGCTGGGAAGTCTGCAGCCCAAAACAGGGCCTGTCCCAGAAGCTGTGTCACTTCTGCAGTCTGTACTCTCACCTGTGCAGACTGGTCTCAGAGAGACCCAGGAGACAAGATGGCTCCTTCACCTGCTCTGGGAGATCAGAGCTCTCCTGGGCAACCACCTCTCCTCTGGTGGAGAAGGTTCCCAGATGTCTGGAGCCCAGAACGGGGGTCTGTCCCAGAATCTGTGTATCTTCTACAGTCTACCTGCTCACCCTCTGCAGTCAGTGAGCTGATCTGTGCAGTCTGGTCTCAGAGGAATCCGGGCCAGCATTTGATATTATGGTGGGTCCAGACTACTGGCCCACACTGGAATAATAATGATAGACATCAATGGAACATTCTTTGACCTCCACTCCCATAAAGACTCAGGTGAGAGATACCTTTTGGAGAATAACCATAAAAGCAGCCTTTCTAGAACATACTGGGACAGATTTAGGGAATTGAAGCCTAAACTGGACAGATAAGAGGAGATCATTTGATTATGTATATGACTCTGCTGAGTTGCTAAGTTCTGCCAGGCTTCAGAGATTGGCCTAACAGGGGCAGTGAGGGAATGAAGAAAGGACAGATTCAGAAAAGCCGGAATCAGCAAATCTGGGCTCTCTGATAGAGAAGCCACGGGACCACAAATGCTCAACATGCTTATATATAGTTGAACAAGGAGAAAGAATCATTATATACAGATAAACAAGGAGGAACGACTATTGTATATAGCTGAATGAAGTTGTTTTGTTTTGTTTTGTTTTAAGTAGGAGCAGTCTCTGTGCTGTAAACAACCAGGATAAAGTAGAAATGTCTGGTTTCTTTGCAGACTCAGTTAGGTTATAATGATGTTTTGCTGGGGCAGACAGGTGAAAGAATGTTTTGCTAAGGCAGACACATTAAAGAATGTTTTGCTGAAGCAGACACACATGAAAGGATGTTTTGCTATAGCAAACACATGAAAGGGCACATGATGTTTAAAAAGAATATAAAAATGAACCCACAGACAATGGGTGCTCTTGCATTCATTTGCTAGGTCCCCCCTCACTAGTCTTTGCTGACAACACACACATATTGGTTCACCTTACACAGCATTGCTGAGCTTCGCTTTTGGTGACTTCCTAGAGAGAAATTCACCAAAGAACTTCTTGTGAGATTCCTGTGGCTTCTTGCCACTTTCACAGACTCAGGCTTACCGGCAAGCCTTGCAGTTTCTTCTGGAATGAACTGCCTTGCTGACTCATGTGTGGTATCTACTGAGTGGACTAAACTGCAGTTGAAGATTCATGTTTGGTGTTTGCTAATGGACTGGACTGAGAACAAGGAAGATTGGAATCGCCTCAAAGATCTCTTTCTAAACAGGTCTACTTCCCCTGTATCACAATAACCTTTCTTTTCCACTACCTCTGGTGGGTGGTGGGGTAGAGGAGAGGTTGAGCCTTTATTAGAGTAGGTTGTGAAAAATGTATAACTATAGTAGAGTGGTTTGGGTTTAACACTGTTAACATTTGTGAGAAGATGAAAAGAAGGCTTTGCCATGCCTCTGAACCTCATTCTGGAAAGGCTTTGTCACTCCCATGGGTTGGAGGCATTGGGGTCCTTCAAGACCATTCCCATATGAAACAATACACATTCGTTCAGGACTGCATTCACACTCACTTCTTGCTTCCTAGAAGTGAATCTTCTGTGTCATAACCCACACAAGTTTGGCAAAGTAGCTCTGGTTGATAGAGGGACCATCTTGTCTTTGAGATGGAGAATGTTGGATAGTTATTAACAGGCTTGAAGGACATTGGGATGGGACTCCTCCTCCAGAATCAACAGTCTGTAAAACTGAAGACTAAAATTGAAATACTAATTACTGGCCAGAAGAGTAAAACCTGAGGTCATAGCTCTGACCCTAGGAGGAGATGTGGTATCCTGAATTGCCCAGAAAGTCATTAAGAGATAATTATCTGAACCTGTTTCCAGGGGCTTTAAACCTCATAAGATGATTATCTAGCAGGAGAACAAGGACATACTGTTGTCCTTTCTATAAGAGTAAGTCTAAATGGGCCTGATAATTATCTAGATAGAATATTGTCTCTTAGACAAACTTGTTTGTTTAAGAGCCTTTAGATGCAGCATAAAGTCTACATAAAATATGGGTCAGTACATTGATCTCTTTAGCCACTATCCACTTGATTCCCTCGAATGTGCTCTACTTTACTCTGTAATAAATTCTTCCCAAGGCCTGTACTTTGCTTTGTAGGTTGTTGGGGTATTTGTTTGTTTGTTTGTTTTGTTTTGTTTTTCCTGAATCCTGTTGCTAGTCATCACAGGAAGCTAATGGATTACAGAGCACGATCCTATATCAAGAGCACCAAGTCACATGGAAGAGTAGAGCTGAATCTTCATAGGACTGATAGCTAGATGGGAAAGATGGGAAGCCTCTGTATGGCTTCTCTAGACAACTGCTCACAAGCAGAAGCACCAGGATGCCCAAGCCAAGTTCCAGATCTGGAATTGGTCATGATTGCTGGTAGACTGCAAGGTGAGGACTTGGGAAGTGGGGATGCTAAATCTTTGAGAGTGATGGAGCTTATATATCGTCTACTTCTAGGCATTTATGAATTGGCTCTATAAGTCTTTCTGAGTAGTTACTGTGTACCTGAGACATGTGCTAGGAAAGGAAGGGTCTGTCCTGCACCTGGGGGCCCACCATGTAGAGAGGAGTCAGGTTCCTGAACATGTGGTTTGAATGTCTCTCCCACATAGAGTATTGAAATTTAGTCCCTATTCCAAGGTCTTAAGAGAGTGCAAGCTTGGTAGTTTTAAAAGGAGGTCCCATGGGCTAGAGAGATGGCTCAGCAGTTAAGAGCACTGTCTGCTCTTCCAGAGATACTGAGTTCAAATCTCAGCAACCACATGGTGGCTCACAACCATCTGTAATGAGATCTGATGCCCTCTCCTGGTGTGTCTGAAGACAGCTACAGTGTACTTATATATAAAATAAATAAGTAAATCTTTTCTTTAAAAAAGGAGGGGCCTCTGGGAGGTCATTTGTTTAAGATAAGGTCATTAAGGTAGAGCCCCATGATTGAATCCTGATGGTTTTGTAAAAAGAGGTAGAGAAACCAGAAATACCCCCATATATGTTCACATCCTTTGTCACGTGATTCTGTGCAAACTGACCGAAAACTTAACCTGTTTTCTTTGTTATGTTATCCAGTCTATGGTATTTTATAAGTAACAACAGAAAGTAGACTAGGAAGGTAGATGATGATGGGGTGTCATAGATTTCTAAGGAGAGACACAAGGAAGGGACATGGGGATGGAAGAAGGAGAGGGTAGCTCATGACCAGACTTCTCCAGAGCTCAACCGAGAAGGTGAGGATGCACTGTAATAAGAGAAGTGGAAATATTCCAGCCACTGCTCTCTCCTATACCCATCTCTTTTTCCCTCGTTTTCTTTCTTTTTCCAAGTAAGATACAGCAAAAGGAACACTCACATTTCAAGGACACTTTTGTTAGATAGGTGTTCTATTTAGGCTCTGAAACTGGGCAGGTGACCTTTTGTTTTTATTTTTGTGGTAGACTCTTATAAATTCTATATATAAGTCTTCAACTCCTCTGCATCAATATGCATTCCCTCTGCTCTCTGCTGATCTGCTCCCAACCTCAGGAAAGCCAGGACCAGCAGCTGCCTCTGAGACTCAAATACCAAAAAGAACATACAAGTGGTACTCATCCAAAGCCAGATGGAGGTGTGACTGTTCAGGAGAAATGGGACCTGGGAATGCTGGTGTTCAGGATGCCTTCTGCACAGACTTCTGCAGAACAAGAACTAAGCTCAGACTCAGGGATAAAGGCTGTCACTGGCCACACATCAGCAGTGCTGTGCACGACAGTGGCCTTCACAGAATCACCTCCAATATCCCTGATGCAGCATGTGAAAAGGTCAATGAATTGCATCCAAGGTCATATTGCTGGTAAATGGCAGACTGTACTTTAAGTCTAGATGATACAGAAGTAGAAGAATAAGAACAGTGTTCAGCACAGGTTCTGCCTTACCTGATGTCAGAGCCATAACAGAGGGGAGTAGCCACAGCATGAACCTCCTCACAACAGACCCAGGGGGAGGGCTTGAGAGGAAAAAGAAGACTGAATTCCAAGGCCCCTGTCATTACTCTGAAGAAGGATCCTAGTTGTCACAAGGAAAGAGCACATTTATGATAGGGACTAGTGTGGTTAATGGATAGACTTGGGCCCTTGAGACTTTGAAATATTATACTTCAAATTGTTCTCCAAAGGAATACCAGCAGTCCCAGATACTACAGGTTGGGGTTTGCAACCAACACCCTAAGCATATTGAAGTCCTAAAGTGCAGTACCTATGAGCACAACCTTATTTAGAACTAAATAAGTGGTCTGATACCCCCTCCAAAACTCATGCTGAAGTTTCTCATAGCAGTACTAAGAGGTGAAACTATAAAGAGATTGAGAGAGCTCCAGGTGGAGCAGATGAAGGTAGTTAGAGCAGGCACAGGTCAGTTTTTTCAGGAATGGGTCCCTGATGGGAGAATGTATTCAACCTGGGTTTTCTTTCAATCTCTCACATAAATTTCCTTGTCATGTCACATGACACCATTCACATTACTATGATGCACCTTCTCAGGACAGCCCTTGCTTCCTGCGCCAAGAACTTGCTTTTGACATTTTGACCTCTGGAGCGATAAGAAATAAATCTTTATTCTTTATAAATTACCCAGTCTGAGGAATTCTATTGTAGCTACACAGACAAAGATTCTCAGACAAATATTGTAGATTCCCATTAGGATGATGCTACTAATGTTGGCCCAGTACAATATGGCTGCCTTTATAAGGGAGGGTATTTGGACACAGTGACAGACAAATATGGGAGACACGTGTTAAGCAAGAGTGCCATATGAAGATAAAGGATAATAACAAACTGTTATAGCCACAAGCCAAGGACCACCCAAGTCTGTGGACTAACGAGAAATTAGAAGAGAACCATGGACAGATTCTTTGTCATAGTCCCAGAAGGAATCACCTTGATGACACCTTGATTTTGGTTTTCTAGACTCTAGATTGATGAGGCAAATTTATCTGCTATGAAAGCCACCTAAGCTGGGAAACATCGTCATCAAAGTCTCCCAAAATTAATACAGCAAAGCTCTGGGACGCAACGCCCATCCCAGCCCTTTAGCTGGTCATAGGCTGAGAAATTTGAGAAATCTCAGGTACTACCCCTGAAAAAGACACCCAACAGTGGTGTGATCAGTAATAGTGTCAGGGTTTGGTGCCCTTTCATGGGCTGTTCACTGGTCAGCCATTCCTTCAGCCTTTGCTCCATTTTTGTCCCTGCATTTCTTTTAGACAGGAACAATTTGGGGTTCAAAATTTTCAAGGTGGGTTGGTGTCTCCATCCCTTCACTGCGGTCCTTCTAACTACTGGAGGTGGTCTCTTCAGGTTACATCTCCCCACTGTTGGGCATTTCAGCTAAGTTCACCCACATTGAATCCTGAGAGCCTCCCCCATCCAAGGTCTCTGGGAGTTTCTAGAGTTGCCCCCACATCCCCCAACCCTGGTAGCTGCATATTTCATTATCCTAGTCCTCTTGGTTTCTCTCCTGTTCCTCCCAACCCCCATACCAAATACTGTCCCCATTTCCCCCTTCTCCTCCCTTCTCCCACCAAGGCCCCTCCTTCCCTATGGTTCCCATGATTATTTTGTTTCCCCTTCTAAGTGGGATGGAAGCATCCTTACTTGGACCTTCCTCCTTGTTTAACTTTTTAGGGTCTGTGGGATGTATCATGGGTATTCTGTACTTTTGGGCTGATATCCACTTATCACTGAGCATATACCATGCATGTCCTTTTGGGTACGGGTTATCTCAGTCTCATTCCATCTATTTGCCTGCAAACGTCATGATGTCCTTGTTTTAAATAGCTGAATAGTATTCCATTGTGTAAATTAATCACATATTTTGTATCCATTCTTCAGTTGAGTGACATCTGAGTTGCTTCCAGGTTCTGGCTATTATGAACAAGGTTGTTATGAACATAGTGGAACGTGTCCTTGAGGTGTGGTAGTGTATCTTTTGTGTATATGCTCAGGAGTGGTATAGCTGGATCTTCAGGTAGAACTATTTACAAATTTGAGGAACTGCCAGGTTGCTTTTCGCCTCCCACATCTGAGGTCTCGTGCTCCATTATTTTAGTTTTTCTTTTGAATCACCCAGCACTGACTAAGTTCAGTGACAAGGTTAGATGCAGCTCAGCGCCATGCCACCTCACTTCACCTCACCACAAAGGAATCTTAAAATATCACCTCATCACAAGAGGGTTGAGTAGTGTATAAGATATTTCAAGAGAAGAACCATGTGAAATAACTTTTCTTTGCAAGATATTACAATAATTGTACTGATTTATTATTAGTCGCTTGTTGACTCTTGTTGTACTTGTCTATTTACTATTACATCTATTTATTTATTTGTGGAAATGTAACCTACTTTGGTTTGTTCTTTAAAAACTATTTTAGATTAGCACACACAGCAATAGATTTCAAGTGTCATCTTCATAGATGCATGGCATACTCTGTTCCCACTCACTCTTCCTCCGTGCTACCACCTCTAGCTAGTCCCCCTTTTCTCCAGTTAATCTCCTCTCTGCTTTCCCAATACATTATCCCATTACTCTTTCTATTCCCCACTTCCCTTAAGATATCTACCCCTCTTTTAAGAATCCCATTTCTAGTTTCTTGCCTTACAAGAAAACAACTAGAGCTGGGCGTGGTGGCGCATGCCTTTAATCCCAGCACTCGGGAGGCAGCGGCAGGCGGATTTCTGAGTTCGAGGCCAGCCTGGTCTACAGAGTGAGTTCCAGGACAGCCAGGGCTACACAGAGAAACCCTGTCTCGAAAAACAAACAAACAAACAAACAAAACAACAACTAGAAACACAGATGAACAAACACATGCATGCACGTGCACACACACATTTATCATATTCATGAGTGTGTCATTTAATCTAGGTTCCACATATAAGAGTAAAGCCTGAGATGATTGTCTCTAAGTCTAGTTTATTTCACTAAACATAATGATTTCCAGTTGTACCCATCTGCTTTCTTACAAGTGCTGTGATTTCAGTTTTCTGTAGAGCCAAAGAGAATTATATGTATGTGCCACAGTTTTCCTTATCTGTTAGTCTGTTAATAAACACCTAGGCTGGTTCCATTTCCTAACTATTAACAGGGATGTGCAAGTGGTGTGTGGACTTAGAGTGCTATGCTTCAAATACTGATCAAAGAACTTTTATGTATACTGCTTCACTTAACTTTCACTGGTCACTGTATCATTTCTATTATTGTCTCCCTCTTACTGATGAAGAAACATGGAAACTACAGTCATCCTATACCCCAAAGGAATATTTCCCAAGATTACCTATAGATACCCTTTAAAGTTATGGATTCTCCCAAAATCTAGTCATATGTAGAATTCCCCCTGTACATAGGTATTCCCAACAACATTCAACTTATGAACTATACATGGCCAAGAAATACATCTGAGGAAATAGAGCCAAGAGTGGTATAGCCAGTCAACTGATACTGTTTTCAGCTGTCTAGGAAACTTGTATATTGATTTCCATAGTGGCTCCCAAGTTTGCCTCTAGCAGTGAAGGGGAGTTTCTCTTCCCTTGCATCCTTGCCAACCTTTGTGGTCATTCGTTTTCTCGATGACAAGCATTCTGCCTGGGGTGAGATGGAATCTCAAAGCAATTTTAATTTGCTATTCCTATAACGAAGGATATAGAACACTTTTCAAGTATTTACTGAACACTTCATTGCAAAATTGTCTATTCAGCTCATTAACCCATTTATTGATTAGAGTTTGGGGCTATTTAATTTGTGAAGTTCTTTGTGCAAATTAATATTCTGGATATTAACCCTGTGTGTGATATATAGTTGGAAAATATACCTTCCCCCTTCTGTAGGCTGTCTGTCCACCCTGGTGGTTCTTTCCTTCATGCTTCAACAGCTTCTATACCTAATATAATTCCATTTGTCAACTCATGAGATTGTTTTCAATGCAACTAGAGTTCTGTTCAGAAAACCCTTTGCCTACATGCTGAAGCACTTACCTGTGTTTTCCTGCAGTAGTTTGAGCTTTGGGTCTGGAAATTTGATCCATTTCAAGTTGAACTTTTTGTGCAAGGTGAGAAGTATGGATATAGTTTCATTCTTTGGCTCTGAGAAATCCATGTCACTCAGCAACATTTGTTAAAAAGGCTCTATTTCCTCAGATGTATTTCTTGGCCATGTATAGTTCATAAGTTGAATGTTGTTGGGAATACCTATGTACAGGGGGAATTCTACATATGACTAGATTTTGGGAGAATCCATAACTTTAAAGGGTATCTATAGGTAATCTTGGGAAATATTCCTTTGGGGTATAGGATAACTGTAGTTTCCGTGTTTTTTCATCAGTAAGAGGGAGACAATAATAGAAATGATACAGTGACCAGTGAAAGTTAAGTGAAGCAGTATACATAAAAGTTCTTTGATCAGTATTTGAAGCATAGCAAATGCTAAAAACAAAACAAAACAAAAAACCACTAACATAACATCCCAACACAGTTAAACACAAATCGCTCCTTTGACCTCCCTCTTCTTTCTTCATCTCCTCCTTTTCCTAAGATATCCTTGTTCTTCAGTCAGAGAAAGTCTGCAGCAATAACAGAAATACAGTGTGAGACAGTATAGAATTTTACACATTCTACTCAACTTTGAAAGGAAAGAGGATGAAAATGAAATTAACTTTAATTATGGGCTTTGTGTAAAGCAATATATAAAATGAATGGTCCTTTAAACATGAAATTAATATGAGAGTTATGAAGGAGATATGCCACATTCTATTTTTCTCTGTATACTTCAGTCTTTGTGCTCACTTACTGTATATCTCCTACCCAAAGTGCTTGCTCAGCCACGTGAGGCTGATGGCCATCATGCTGGCTACCAGAATTCTAGGCTTTGCTAAGTTTGAGGTACCCTTGAAAATGCCTCCCCCTTGCCACAACTACCTTGTTCCTCAACCTTTCCTTACTGTTTCTTGTTTCTTTTTTTTAAGAATTATTTATTTATTTTATGTATATGAGTACACTGTAGCTGTCTTCAGACACATCAGAAGAGGACATCAGATCCCATTACAGATGGTTGTGAGCTACCATGTGGTTGCTGGGAATTGAACTCAGAACCTCTGGAAAAGCAGTCAGTGCTCTTAACCGCTGAGCCATCTCTTCAGCCTTCAGTTTCTTCTGCTTGTAGCCTAAAGCCACTCATTACAGGCATTAGAAGCAGTAGAGCATTTGCAGTCTCGTGGGCTGCAGACAGGGCATGGTCACAGAAAAGGGCACTTATAAACTAAGCCACACTTCGTTGATTCCCTTGACAAGTAACTTGGCTTTGACCCCTGGGCTCCTCTGCTGGCTGTTGTGTCAATCTATTATTTTCCAAGTGTCCTTTCTGGCTCTCTGAGTCCAGAACTGGGTAGACTCATTACAAGACCAATTCTCTGGTAACACCTGAGCCTGGGTGTTATGTTTTTCCCTGCAGACAGAAGTGATCAGGGTTCCCTTGTGACTACAGAAGATTTTCTCCAGTGTTCTTATCCTTTCTCTGGGTAGAGCTCTCATTGTCTATCCTTACCACACCAGACTGGGCTGTGTGTCTCACTTCAGTGTCTGGTCTTTCAACTCACAGGAGAGTCCCTTAAGGTGGCATCACCGATTTTTCTCAGCCAGGACCACTCTCAGATTTAAGGAAGAGTTCTGTTTATCATACCTATTGGGTCCCTACTCTGCTCTTCCCTGTGTGTAAGAAATCTGAGTGAGATGGGACTGAAGTCAGGTTCATGTTTTCCATTACTCTGACCTCAAGATATTCTGAAACTTAGAATCCTGAAGTTCCTGTTCAAACAACTTGCATTTCTTACCCAAGTCTGACACAGCCTCTTCCCCGTGTTCATTCTTTGAAGGTATGTGTGTCTTCTTAGACCCAAAGGTGGCTTGGGGAAGATATTAGATCAGAATACGGTCCAAGGTCCGTCCGATACTTAGGACGCATTTCTACAGCTATGCCCCTCACCCCTTGCCCACATTCTTAATGTAGAGCAGAGTCAAGGGCTAGAAGAAAAGGTAGCTAGTGAGGCCACTTCTCCCTGACTGCAGCATCTCAAGAAGTTCAGAAATTTTGTGTCTGAGCTCAGTTTTCCAAAAATATTGGAAGGATTACTTGTCCAGATAGAGGATGGAATGAATGTACTGGGCTTAACTTTTTAATCTGAGTTTATAACCTTTAAATATTTTTAGTACGTGGCGTATGGCTCTACATTTGTTCTTTTGTTCTGAGAACCATCTGAGTTAAGGGCTGGGCTGCATCTGACTCTAGTGAATAAATTGTTCCTCTCATGACCCTCACCACCTATACACACATGGTAGAAATCCAGCGTCATATCCGTTGTGAGCAGGATATGCTATTGTGCTCAGTGCCTATTCACCTTGTAGGACAAACATTAGAGATGGTGCTGGCCTGGATATTCCATAGCTTAGTTTCTTCTCAGGTACCAAATTACTGGGAGGATTTAATAGATCAGTGGGCTAATAGTGTTAGCATTTAAGCTAAACGTACTCACTCAGTTTCTCTCACCATCAATTCAATCTCCTGCCCTGTCTGAGCTGGGCTGATAAACACACACCATGATTCTCTGGTGGGAGCGGACCCGAGGAACCATGAGCACTTCTCAGAATCATTTTCTAAAGCAGGATCTGCTGTTTGCTCTACAGCCTACCATCCACCCACACCCTATCTCACGTGCCCAGTTAGAATGCATATCCTTTCTGGTTTTTGGAGCAAGAGATGAATAAGACCTTCCTAATGAATTCATTGTTTAGTGGGTGGTGTTTCTGTAAAATCACTACTGCCCATTTTAATAGGCGCTATGAGAAAGATTGCTTCAAAATGCACAGGAAACTTGTAAAATGGATGACTCACTGAGTGATAGAGTTTAAAATGCAAATCTTATAGATCATTATGACTAGCGCTTAGATTCTCTTGGCTTCTAGAAATAGAAACCTCAAGCCAGATTAAGCCTAAAGGTGACTGTGTTGCCCAAGGAATGTAGGGAAATCATTCAAGTTAGGATCCACAAACTATAGCTGTGGTTCATGGTATAAAAACTCAGGCAGGTCTTTCTCTGGCATTTTTCTCAATTCCATACTGTACTGTCTAACTTTCTGCTTGCCAGTTCATGTGAAGAAAACTTCATCACCAGTAACAATTCAAGATTGCATCACTTAGACATAGAACAGCCAGGCTGATATTCCAGTTCCCTAATGCTGATTTGAAATGTGTCAGAAAGGACTTTGACTCAGCCTAAATCAGATGCTGCTCAAGTTTAATGCCGTCAGATGGAGGAGAGAGGAACCCTGCATCCCTCCAGAGAGCTTTTCCCAAGAAAGATAATAGAACATAGTTGAAACAGTAAATACATGCTCAATATATTCCAACCCATGATCTGTCAACATGTATGCATGTTCATATGTTTGTACATGTGAATAGATTGAATATCCTTGAATATGTTCAAAAAGAGCTCTGCCCAATAATACTCACTGAATTCCTAACTCCTTGAAGAAAATGCCAAATATCACATCTGATGCTGCATTCCAGCATGTTGCTATGGGGCCTCTTCTCTCAGTTCACAGTTCCTGCTGACTGACCAATCTCCCATCTCTTCTAAAGGTGCTGAGAGAATGAAGGGATCAGATGGACAGCCTCAGGATTCTTGGACTGGCTTACTTTCCCAGGGTGGCACTGGCCTCCAGTTTTCTGAGTGGGACATTACATTTAGCTTTATATTCAATCTGTGTTAACTTTGTAAAGAAGATGTATCTTGTGGACTTGCAGCTCTGTGGGTCCTTGGGGGAAAAGAGAGACTGGGGATGGGAGAGTAGGAAGTATGGGAGACTGTGGGAAAGAGGGGGAATGGAGAAGGTAAGAGGGAAGTAGAGGGGAGAAGAGAGTGTGAAAAAGTGGTGAATAGAAATGCTATTATGTGAACAGGAGGAGAGCAATAATTTGAGAAACAAGAAAAGTGGTAAATTTGTTGCAATTTTTTAAGACCTATAGTAAATGACCTTCAACCAATTCAGGTTTCTGCTAGCCTCACTTAAAAGAGGTATGTATTTTCTAAGGTCTACTCTATTAGGTCTAGAATGTGTGTCTGTAACTGAGGATAGATGTCTACCAACTTGCACCATGAAGACATAAAGAGTAATGTGGCTATAATCCTGCCATGTTAGCACTGAGTAGAGTCCTAATAAAGCACAGGCAACAATTTTCCTAATTATTTCACTAGGACAGGACAAAAGGAGAAGATGTGTAAGTCTTTTATTTTTTTTCTCTTTTCCACATTCATTATCTCTGACATTCTGATAATCGAAAATATCAGCTTCTAGAACCAACTTCTTCATTAGTTAGCTTCAAGTTAGCCAAGGATAGAAGAAATGGCCAACAGACAATTCCAGAAGGACATTTGATGGTAGATAAAGGCAAGTGGGTAATGTTGAGGAGTCCAAGGAAAAATTGAATAGTTGTCATGCTTTGAGATGAGTTGAGTTTGTTTGATGGACCCAGAAATCTTGGCAGTGTTCAGGACCCTTGGTTTCAGAGACCGCTACGAAAGCTAAGGGTGACACTGTGTCTCCAGATTCCTGGAAGAGATAATCTAGTGGTTTAGCCTAAGTCACATACCTAGAAGCAGAAATACAAAATGTAGTCATGGCTAAAAGGCTCTTTCCATGTGTATCAGGTATAGTTCCCGGAGAAAAGCAATTATGATGATACATACAGGGATGCCCAGGAAATCTGTATAACGTAGTTATAAGAGTCTTCAATGTCTCCTGTTAGTGTTGTTTTTCTGATGTACCTTATCAGAAATTGCTTGTCTTTACTCTTTATGTTTGTACTGTGTTCATGAAGAATATAAGTACAATTCAATTTATAACTTCAAATTTACTTCTCTAATTTCTCTAAAACCTCATCATTCAATTATTTGATTGATCTGTTTGTCAAATTTTGTCTTTTACAAGAAAGATATCTAAGTTGTGCGCCCATATGTTTATCTATGACACCATTCGCTCTCTGCTTTTATTTAAAACGATGTATTTAAAATGTCTTTTTTTCCCCTTGAACAGCAGCTCTATAAAAATCCATTGCCTTTTGCAATTTAATGTTGTAAAAGGAAAAGCCTGAATCAGCCAATTTTCCTTTCTACTGGGGGAAAAAAAATCCATTATCTTTGCAGTCAATTTTGTTGTTGTTGGAGAATAACACATTCCTACAGTAGTGTGTGAAAACAAGTCCTGGCCAACAACTTTTCTGTATCCATTGAGGAATGTGTGTATGCATCGGAAGACGGAAGGGAGTTAGGAGGCCAGTGGGCAGGTCTCCTCTGTCACACCAGGAGGTTTATGTGCCCATGGAGGTAAAGATGGAAGCAAAAACCTTGGTGCCACATTCTGATCAGATGAGCTGACGTCTCTGACCTCTGCATGCATGGTGACCTTGGCCTTGGTCACCAGCCTGGCATCTGTCCACAGGATGAACAGCATCGTCCTCCTGGCCTTATCATTGGCAAGCACCTGTGTCAGTGTTTCTAAAGCAGAGAAGACACAGCTCCTCGGTGTGGTTTGATTCTTTAGTCCTAAAGACAGAGAGGCAGTGAGGCCTATTTAAGTGCCTCTTCCTTCCTTTTACCACCTGCTGACAGCTGCAGCAGAGCTGCACTTGGTGATTATCTGATCATTTTCAGCCCCCTTGTAAGGGCAGAGTCTCTCTCTATGTGTGTTCAGGCCTAGACCCTGGCCACAGTCACTTTACTCCAAGATCCAAGGGCCTGGTTCCAGGGAGAAGAGGGCTTTATTTAACTCAGCCTGAACTCCTCTTTCTGACCTATAGACTGGAGAGGAGTGAGGACCACTATAACCTACCTGAGAAGGATTTCTCTGCTCAAGGGAGATTTACTCTGGTTTTTGTTTTTCACTGTTTGTTTGTATTTTTAGTGTATAATTTTAGTGGATGCAAAGGAAATCTGGGAAGGCAGAGCAGGAAGAGCAGGGTTTGGATAAGACCAGTAAGAGTAAGAATGAAAGCATATAGGATAGGCGAGTTATATTACAACTCCTTCAGACTTAGAAGTGCAGTGGCCATGGAGCAGATAGTAAGAATGGCATTCGTAGGAGGTGCGGTTGAAACTGAGGGCCTCTAAGTGCATGGGCTCAGTGTAGCCCAAGTTGGACACACTTCAGGTGGACACAGCCCAGCTGGACAAAGCCCCGGGCCTTGATGGCAGATACCTGTGTAGCCATGACTGCTTTCCTTACCATGAGCCATAGTGGCTGCAGCCACAATTGCTCCCCTGGACTCTGGCATATTTTTAGTTATTATCCTTAATGTCCCTGCTGTTGTGAGTTTGCTCCTTGTCATCTTTTTTTTTTTTTTTAATGGGTATTTTAATGGGAAGCTGGGGGAGGGTGCATGAGGCTGAATCTGAAGATGGGCAATTTTAAGACTATTCCCTGGAGGTAGAAGCTATGTTGGAAGAATAGGACTTCCCATATCTCACTAGAACAGAGTGACCGAGGAGCCGATGCTTCTGGCTTACAGAATTGGAAATCAAGTTAAAGGCAGGGAAGAGTGACAGGATGGGTCGGGGTGAGGCTATACTGACCAGATCAGGGCACAGAGAGGGAGAATCATCTATTTCTCAAGATTGTCCCACACTAAGAAAGAACAGATATAGATGTTTAACTCTCAGATATTCACAGTCTGGACTGATCTGAAGAGTAGTCACATGGGCCACCCTCCTGCGCCCCAAAGGGCCTTATATTTATTTTAATGTTCAACTGCTGCCATCTTAAGATTCATAATAAATTTTAAACAAAAGTCTCAAAATGTTGATCTTGTTCTGAGCCCTGCAAATTATGGACACTCATATATAAAATGCTTATATCTGATTAATAGTTTGGTGATCTTGTCTGTGTATCTACATGTACTAACAGCTCCCTCCGTGTGTATACATTCTTAGGTAAAGATGTGATGTCATGGTGGAACAGGGCAGGATTCCAGTGCTGACATCTCTCAAGGTTCTGAGGGAGGAAGTGAGCAGGAAATATCATTCCCATGGGCTCCTTAGTCTGATCAGCTGGAATGGTAGATCTCACAGTATAATTTAAAATATAGTGTCGCAGGAATGGTAAGGGAACACGCAATAATGGATTTGACCTTATCAGTAATTTCTTTCTTTATTTTGCTCCTTTCCACTCCATGTCCAGAGGCAAAAAACAAAGTTTACATATTTATCAAAGCCACTTGTGACCGGAACCTCAGCTAAAGATTCTTACACTCTGCATAGAATTTCATAGAATTTTCTCAGGACAGCGTCTTTCCTAGAGGTGATCTCACACAAATAGAATTCATCATTTTGTGGACAAATACTTTATTATTTTAAAAAAAAAAACATTAAGTTATAACCTCTGTGTCATGTCCCATAGAAACCTTGTTTGTCAAAGACACAAAGATGAACTATGACCCTCACACTTTGTCCACAGAAATTAGAACTCGCTGAGTCTGTTAGCATTTTTATTTCAATTATTCTTTCATTTGACTCCTAAGGAGAAGTTTCTTGAAGAGAGATGGCTGGGTCACAAGAAATCAAGTACTTTAATGGTTTTAATCATGCGTTGTCAAAATGTTTTTCAATTTGGAGTCCTTCTAGCAGTGCACAAGTGAACGTGTTTCACCAAGATGTCCCCCAAAGTGAATATTATCATAAAAAAAAACTCCCTGGTTTAATAGGTGCAAATACAGAGAGCTGCCTTAATTTGCATGTCATTATTTTAAAGCCCCACTCGCAGGCTCAGTAAGTGGTTCTTCGCACTTTACTATATCTCTGTGGTTTTGTTTTGTTGGGGTGTTTGTTTTTTGTATATTTTTGTCTTCCTATAATAACACTATGAAGCTTATTCTTATTTTCTTTCACAGAATATTCAGTGTGCCCTAGTAAACATTTTGCACCGTGCAAAAAATATCATTCCCCTAAGTAAAAATCCCCACCCCCTGCTGCTGCCCTGGCCCCCCCCCCAAAAAAAAGTATGTTTATATAAGACATTAACTCTTTGTTATCACTACCCTGAAGTGGGTAGATTCATTCTAATGACAGTCTACTTTTATCAATATCTTCAAACATCCAATTATCATGGCTTTTCCTTTATTATAAGTCCCAGTTCCATTTTTACACTGAGCTCAGATGTGAGCAATACTTTGTCCAGTTTCTTCCTACTGAGTCTCAAGTCATTCCTGCAAACACATGAGTACTACTTCACTTCCTGCAGCAAGAGCCTGCTGCCTCTACTGGACAGCTACAGTTATATGCCTTTGAGCAGATGGCCCACTGGGTAGACCTGTGCTGGGTCAACTATAGTCCTCCCCTGAGAATTCCTTCTGTTAGGTGAGTAATGAGAAGCCCCTGCTCTTCCATGGTCCTGAATCTTTGGGGCTACCAGTGTATAACTTTGAGCTGCCAGGCTTTGCCCCTTCTCTTTGCTCCCAACTCAGGATCCAGTAACAGAGCCAGAAATGGAAGGCAAGTAGAGTGTGGAGAAGGGTTCCTGTGCAGAAGGCACTCAGTTGTCAGGTCAGTTGTATCTGAGGGCAGAATACAACTTCAATTTCCCATATTTTACTGTCCAGATCTCTCTCTCTCTCTCTCTCTCTCTCTCTCTCTCTCTCTCACACACACACACACACACACACACACACACACACACACACACACATGCACACACACACAGAATTGAGAGCATCTGGTAAGTCCTATTAAAAACTGCTAAGTATGGCTAAAATCACTCCAAATGTTAATGGCTGGCTTTATTGACAGTACTCCTTCAGATGTCTATTTTTCTTGCATATAATCTAATCTATTGAGGGACAAGATCCCTTTGTCCACTGTTGGTCCATGATGAAACATACCGCTGCTCTATTTGAACATAAGCCATTCCTTTGGCCATTGCTTCAAACTGCATATACTACCTGTTTGCTGCTCCAAAGTCCCATCTGTATTGGATAGACTGTGATATTTCAGTGTTTGTATTGATTAACCCTTATTTTACTTACAGTGACTTCAAAAGGAAGAGAGGCAATGTTTGATTGATGACAATATTCTATTTTATTGTTATAACTGAGGGCTCAGTCTTGATTGTTGTAATTGTTCTTTTATTGTCAGTTTTTATTGTTAATCTCTTTCTGTGATTGATTTATGTTACATCTTATTATAAAATGTGCATGTATGCCGGGTGTGGTGGCACACGCCTTTAATCCCAGCACTCCGGAGGCAGAGGCAGGCGGATTTCTAAGTTCGAGGCCAGCCTGGTCTACAAAGTGAGTTCTAGGACAGCCAGGGCTATACAGAAAAACCCTGTCTCAAAACACCAAAAAATAAAAATAAATTTTAAAAAATGTGCATGTATATGTTTGTAGGGAAACAGTATATATAAAGTTTGACAAATATTTATAATTCAGGTATTCACTGAATTGTCTTGAAAAATATCATCTCAATTAGGAGCAGACCATTTGTCTCAATCAGGCATGATTTTTCTACAACTTGTAGCATTGGTTACTCTTTTCTGTGTAGATGAATTTAAATATGAAAAGTCCAGTCAAATTGTTTAGTTGCATGAAATCTATCACCTAGCGTATATCATGTCCCTTCTACAATCAATTTCAGTAATGACTCCTGCAAACTGGAGTTCCACCTGCCCTCCATGCTATTAGTCACCTGAATGAACTCCCAGAGTCGTAAAACATCAAACTGAAAATGAACATTATTCTTTGCTTTCTCTTTTTCCCATCTATTTAAGGTGAAGCCTACATTCAGGAGCTGGGACTAGATTTGCCTGACATTCCTGGGCTGGGAAATTGCAATGTTTACTGAAGATGATAAATACCTAGGCCAGCAGCCTAGGTGGAGAAGGATGAAAATGACTCTATTCTTTGTACAGTTCTTGTATCAGAAATGAGCATTTGGTACTGTGGATGTATTTTTAGCAGTTACCCAGTTTCACATAAATAGCCTGCATCTTTGTCAAAGGCCTCATTTCCTGATTTCTCTGGAGTCATCTGCTACTGGTTCCACACTTGCCTTCACACATTATTCAGAGGTGTAAATATCAGCTGCTGGATTGGAACAGCTTCTCGCTTCCTCCAAAGCAGTGCTGGGTGGGGCCTTAGCCCACTCTTTCATGCCTTTCTGCGGTGTATTTGAAGGGGTGCACCATAGTCCACTCCAGAAGGCCTCTGGTCCTCTTCCTGTAGGAAGGGAGGCAAGTATCAGACACCTTTACAGGATGTATGGTTGTACATAGAAAAAATGAAAAAAGAAACACAAGTATGCATAGAAAGCCCATAATTGATCTCTTCTCTAGGGTAGGTAGGCTCTGTAGGAAAGTCTTAGGGAAATGGGACAAAGAGCCAGAATGTATGCAGATGCATTCATTACAGTTACTTTTGACTAAAAATAAGTAACGGCACAGACAATTGAACAAAAATTAATTTAAAGTTTAGGAAAGAATATTAAAGCATTCACCTAAGCTCTCTAAGTGCTGTAGTACATATATATATATATATATATATATATATATATATATATATATATTATACATATATAATATATATAAATATATAATGTATTTGATGGTTGAGATAGTTGTATATATGTATATATACACACATATATATACACATATATGTATATATCCTATTATATGTTTTTATATGTATGTACATAATTTGTATAAATACATATACAATTTCATACATATATATACATATAAATATATATACATATAAATATATATATACATATATATGTATATATATACATATATATATGTATATGTATATATTTACCATATATATATAAATATATATATATATTTACCATATATATATATATATATATATATATATATATATATATATATATATATATATATATATATATATGGTAAATTCCTTGATATGTTTAAATGTGTTGAAAGTAGACTCTAAGCCGGGCATGGTGGCGCACGCCTTTAATCCCAGCACTTGGGAGGCAGAGGCAGGCAGATTTCTGAGTTCAAGGCCAGCCTGGTCTACAAAGTGAGTTCCAGGATAGCCAGGGCTATACAGAGAAACCCTGTCTCGAAAAAACAAAAAAAAAAAAAAAAGAAAGTAGATTCTAGAATTAAGTCTGCACAGGTCTTGTTCATGCTGTCACAACCTCATTGGTGGCACACACTCAAGAGTCTAATTAATGTGTAGCACACATTAAACTTGATGGATTGGGAAAAAAAAAGAACACAAATTTGGATAAGCAAGGAAGAGTGGGTGTGTCTGGTAGGATTTGGTGAGTGCGATTAAAATATTATGTATTTAACTTCCAAAGAATTAATAAAAATAATTCAAGACTGAATCTAGGAGCAAGGAACAACGTCCTGGCCCAGACTCCAGCTTGCCTATTTTGAATGTTCTTCAAAACACATGGAGGGACAAGAACAGCAAACAACCCAAGATTTAAAATATGGTGTCCTTGAGATTAGCTAGAAGGAATACCATTTCCAACTGTGATGGTTTGTATATGCTTGGCCCAGGGAGAGGCACTTTTAGAAGGTGTGGCCCTGTTGGAGTAGGTATGATCTGGTTAGAGTAGTTGTGTCACTATGGGTGTGGACTTTAAGACCCTCATCCTAGTTTCCTGGGAGTCCGTATTCTGCTAGCAGCCTTGATGAAGATGTAGAACTCTCACCTCTTCCTGCACCATGCCTGCCTAGATGCTGCCATGCTCCTGCCTTGATGATAATGGACTGAACTTTTGAACCTGTAAGCCAGCCCCAATTAAATGTTGTCCTTTATAAGAGTTGCCTTGGTCATGATGTCTGCTCACAGCAGTAAAAACCCTAACTAAGACACCAACAGATATTACTATTGTTTATCCCATGATATAAAAATGCCCACAGTAGAAACAGGAAGCTGGAAGACCATCCACAGGAAGCTCAACATGGAAGAAAAGCTCAACTGACAACTCAGATGACTTCCCCAATTGATTTCAACTGTGTTTATATGCTCCCAATCTGATTGTTGATTTTGTTTTGTTTTGTTTTGTTTTATTTGAGACAGGGTTTCCTTGAGTATCCCCAGCTGTTTTAAAACTCACTTTACAGACCAGGTTTGCCTCAAACTCAGAAATTCAGCTGCCTCTGTGCTGGGATTAAAGGTGTGCACACCACCACCCAGTGATGATGTTACTTTTGTTTGTTATCTCAATTGGGCTACTCCAATAATTGCATGGGTGTTGTAAACTCCTGATTTGATGATGTTTTGCTGTTTATCTGTTACTTAGTACTTTATGATCATCTCCATCTGCTACTTGGTACTTATTGTTTCTGTTTGCTTTCTATGTACTCAAACTACTCAATTACTCATAAAAACATAACTATTATGTGTAACTCATCCTTGAAACCATACAGCACAAGTATATGTAAGCATATATCTAACATAGGATTATACACTAGGTATCAGTGAATCTAATCTTGATTTTGTATAGCAGTGGTGACTTTTATACAATACTTCAGTAGGAAGAGTGAGCGTTATTCTTGGGGATTATTGGAATAAAGACTCTGTATGTACTCACTGATAAGTGGATATTAGCCCAAAAGTTTGAAATACCCAAGATTCAATTCACAGACTATGTGAAGCCAAAGAAGAAGGAAGACCAAAATGGACATGCTTCAGTGCTTTTTAGAAGGGTGAACAAAATACTCACAGGAGGAAATATGGAGACAAAGTGTGGAACAGAGACTGAAGGATAGGCCCATCCAGAGACTGCCCCACCTGGGGATTCATCTATATCCAGCCACCAAACCTGGATGTTATTGTGGATGCTGGGAAGTGCTTGCTGATGGAAACCTGCGAGAGCCTGAAAAATACAGAGGAGGAAACTGGCAGCCAGCCATTGGGCTGAGTTCGGGGGTCCCTGATGAAGGAGATGGAGAAGGGACAGAAGGAGCTGAGGGGTTTTGCAGCCCCATGGAGGGAGCAACAGTGTCAACAGACCAGACTCCCCGGAGCTCCCGGGGACTGGACCACCAACCTAAGAATACACATGGAGTGACCCAGAGCTCTGGCCGCATATATGGCAGAAGATGGCCTTGTTGGACATCAGTGGGAGGAGAGGCCCTCAGGTCTGAGGGTGTTCAATACCCCAGTGTAGTGGAATGCCAGGGCTGGAGGATGGGAGTGGGTGGGTGGGGGAGCAACCTCATAGAGGCAGGGGGATGGGATAGGGGGTTTCTGAAGGGGAGACCTGGAAAGGGAAAACATTTGAAATGCAAATGAAGAAAATATGCAAGAAAAAAGAAACAAAATAACAACAACAACAAAAACCTGTGATACTATAACTTAAGGATTTTTCTATTACCCCTATGGTTTATTTATTTTCATAATTCTATGACCTCTCTGGTCTTAACTAATTTATTATGTATAATAGTGGGAGATAGAAAATTGACCTGACATTCTGAAGACTCAAAGACAAGGTAAACAAGTGATGAGCTGCTAATAGAGTCGACGGTCCTTCATTCAGTAAGTGATGGTTATTGAGTGGTTTTGTTTGTTTGTTTGGTTGGTTTTTTTCCAACTTTTATTAGATAATTTCTTCATTTACATTTCAAGTGTTATCCAGAAAGTTCCCTATACCCTCCCCCCTCCCGGCCCTGCTCCCCTACCCGCCCGCTCCCACATCTTGGCCCTGGCATTCCCCTGTACTGGGGCATATAAAGTCTGCATGACCAAGGGGCCTCTCTTCCCAATGATGGCCAACTAGGCCATCCTCTTTTATATATGCAGCATTAACAGAGAAGATGCTGGAACCACTAATTGAGAAGAGGACTGTTAGAATGGCAAGGAATTCAGGAAATGCACTGGAAGAAAAATGAAGAGATCTATCAGAAGGTGGTGAGCAGTGCTGTCATGAGTAAGCCCAGAGTCCAGAAGATGCCAGCAGTTATTTCAAATAGAGAAAGTGAGGCATGTGGGGGAATCTAAATGTACTGGAAATTTCACACCATTTTGGATTTCAATTGTGAGAAAAATGCAGGAAAAAAAAAGTTATGGAGAAAAGTTAAGTATGAACTTCAAGCAAGACAAAATACTTCCCAGGAAAGGTTGGGTCTGAGCAGCGCATACACTGAGTATATAAACACTGAGTATTGAACTAAGCTAAGCTGCCACAATATTGTGCAGATCTTGGAAGAACACCAGCAGGGAGGGCTACAGAAAGTATAAGAACAGGAGAGAGCTCGTTCTTGTTATCCATGGTGGGACGTTCAGACTAGTGTGGAATTTAAAAGCTAAGAGTAAATAACTCTACTGTTTAGAAGCACCAAGGTAAACACCAGTGTAAAGCCAGTTGAATGAAAACAGCTTCCTCTGGACCACAAAGCCTTCTGCTCCCATTACAAGTTACTAATTTAATTCTTTCAGCCTATAGATCCACAGAACTGGGGAGAAAAACAAACGTAAAGGTTAAAAGACAAAAGGACGAAGATACGTGGGTATTGGTTGAAGAGCGTCAAAGTGACAGCTGGAGAAGAAAAACAGATGAAAAAGGGAGAGTGAAGTAGTTCATAATAGAGAAAAATGAGCTTAGAAAGATGGAATCAGGTAGATATCAGCCTTGGAAGTCTCAATAGCCTACTTCTTTGTCCCAGTTCATTCTGGTTTCGTTGTTGTTGTTTTGTTTTATTTGTTTTGTTGTTAGTATTGTTTTGTTTTAGATTTATTTTTATTTTTTTACTGAAAATAAAGTTAGGAGCATCTGTGTCTGTGTTCATGGGCCATGGGTCAGTGTTTGGTGTTGAGAGACTATTTACCCATCTTCCTGCTTGTGTTAATAATGGGCTGAGTTCTTGCTTTGCAAGACTTTATATATTGAAACCCTAAACCAAATCACATGCCTTCAGGCACAGTATATTCAAAGAAGTTACTAAGGGTTAATAAAATCATAAAGGTGGGATCATGATCTAGTACATATATGTAGTTTAAGAAACATGCCTCAGAATTCCTAAGCACAACTTTTCTCTTCTCCTCCTCCCCCCCTCCTTGCCTCTTCTTTCTTCTATAACTCCTCCTTCCTTTCCCTCTCTATACATACACATGCAGAGAGAAAAGTCAACACAAAAAACAAGCCAGGAAGAGGCCAAATAAAATCTGTCAGTGCTTCAATAATGACCTTTTATCTATTTGCTAGAGCTCTGAGAAATAAATGCTTATTGGGTAAGCTTCACCAATTTGTACTATTCGTCAAAGATAATATAGTCTCCCCAGCTGTATAAGCCAATTCTCTGTAGTGAATAACTCAACCTATCTATAATCCATATCAAATATATTTACCCGTCTCTCATCTATGGATCATCTCCCTCCTTCCCAAGTGGCTTCCCTCTCTCTTGTCACTCCATCCACATTTCATGTGCATACATCTTGTGACCTCACTTCTCCAGTTGAATTCTTGATGATACACCGGCTATAAGGAAAGAATCTATAGATTTAGGATCAAGAAGAGCCACAGTGTCTTATCCAACAGTCCTAGATATTCCTACTTCACAGATCCTAAAATAATAAAGATCCAAGAAATAAAGAAAACAGAGAACTTAGAAGGCCAAGAGAATCCAGCAGGCTCAATAGCAGTGGGTTGGTTACAAAGCAACTTTAAAGCAATTGCATTAGATTCATTAAAGGGACAATATGTTAAAAGGAGCAGATTTTGCCATCTAGTAGAAAAAGTGGTAGGCATGGTGGCATATGCCTTTAATCCCAGCACTCGGGAGGCAGAAGCAGGCGGATTTCTGAGTTCGAGGCCAGCCTGGTCTACAGAGTGAGTTCCAGGACAGCCAGGGCTATACAGAGAAAAACCTGTCTCGAAAAACCAAAAAAAAAAAAAAAAAAAAAAAAAAAAAAAAAAAAAAAAAAAAAAAAAAAAAAAAGAAAGAAAGAAAGAAAGAAAGAAAGAAAGAAAGAAAGAAAGAAAAGAAAAAGAAAAAGAAAAAGTGGTAGGGAGTTGAGTCTTCTAATTTACAATTGAGGGGCAGTTCCTACATGGAAGTAGGTATAAGGATGACGTAGACATAAGTCAACACAGGTGAGAACATACATGCTCTGCATATCATATACATGTGCACATGTATACACATACACATGTATCCATACACACATACACATATACACAACATATACATATATATTACCTCAGTCAGGGTTTCTATTACTGCACAAAACATCATGACCAAGAAGCAAGCTGGGAAGGAAAGGGTTTATTCAGATTACACTTTCTACATTGCTGTCTATCACCAAAGGAAGTCAGGACTGGAACTCAAGCAGGTCAGAAATCAGGAGCTGATACGGAGGCCATGGAGGGATGTTACTTACTGGCTTGCTTCCCCTGGCTTGCTCAGCTTGCTTTCTTACAGAACCCAAGACTACCAGCTCAGCGATGGCACCAATCACAATGGGCCCTCTCACCCTTGATCACTAATTGAGAAAATGCCTTACAGCTGGATCTCATGGAGGCATTTTCTCAAGGGAGGTTCCTTTCTCTGTGATAACTCTGGCTTGTATCAAGTCGACACACAAACCCAGTCAGTGCATACGTTTATAGTGTTTCATCCCCAGGAGAGTCAGAAGAGGGCATCTCTGGAACTGGAGTCATGGATGGTTGTGAGCCATCCTGTGGATGCTGGGAATCAAACTCTGACCATCTGGAAGAGCAGCAAGCACTCTAAACAGCCAAGCAATCTCTCCAGCCTACACTTTTGTTTCTTAAATGCTCCAGTTCCTCTGTTTCCAAAAGCAACAAGATACCAAGTTAACATGAAAAGCCCTGTGCAAAAACTAATCAGGAACTAGAAAACATAATTTAAAAAATTATAGTTGTAAACACAAGAGTACTATACAAGAAAATTATAGAACTTTACTGAAAGGCACAAAGTTTGAATCAAAAACTAGCATTCCATGGATTCCAAAATTCCAGGATAGGAATTTTCTTCCCCTTCATCAGTATTTTAAACTCATTGCCAATTAACAATTATTGTTTACACTTATCAATCACTTACATAGCAGACAGACACTCTCATTAGGATTTTTAATTAGTATATGAAACTAATTTCAAAAGTTACATAGAACATTTAATCTAAATTATTAGGCATGTCAAGATTGAAAAAGAACAGAGGGCCAATAATTAGCTCCCTAGATCTCAGTCTGTATCATAAGGCCATGAACGTGAAAACAATGTAGTGTTTGTGTCTGAATAACAGATCAATAAAACAAAACAGACACATATAGAGATGGAAGTCTAACAACAAAGAGTCACCTGCGACCCATGCTGTCAGCATTTCTGAGAAACAAAAGATATCATGAGTACCCAGTGCTCTGCAGGCAGAGCGGTAAACCCAAAGTCCTTTTAGTGTTTCTAGTGAAATAGCGAACCTGAGAGTGTGCAGAACAGGTAGGACCAAAGAGAGGATGGGATTGTGGCACAGTTGTAGAGCACTAGCTTACCATATGCAAGGTCCTGATTTTGGTTCTCGGCAAAGCACACACACACACACACACACACACACACACACACACACACACACACAAGAAGATAAAGCCTAATGTGTCAGTGCCACTTCTAAGTAAGCACAGTCCTGGTTCGTGTTGTAATGTGGCACCATCTGAAGAGAAAGAGCCCAAAGCAAGCAGGAACAAACAAGGAAGACATGGGGAAGCCATGCTCCTGGAAGACAATGAGCTGTACTGAGAAGGGTGGGGCTCCTCAGAGATGTGGCTCTGAAAGAAAGAAGAGAGAAATCTAAGCCTCAGGAAAAACCAACTCTCAGCTTCCCAGCCTTAGAGCTAAGAAGCTGCCAGCCTGCACAGCAGCTCCATGAGGGTCCATCTGCCCACTAAATATGGAGCCAGGGGCCCTGGGAACGGGGTGGTGGACTTTACCCTTTCCTACCCTCCTTTAACTAAGAAATAATATTCAGTAAAGTAAAGAAACGCTTTAATCAGTAAAAGAAAAAAAAAAAAAGAAAGAAATCTAAGCCTCTGGCAGACAGAGACTGTTCCCCATCCCTCCTCACTCCCACCAGTATCTTCCTTTGTCATTTAAAGAACTCTATTCTTCCTCTGTCAGAGAAGGCTCAGGAGCTGAGCATCTCTTCCTTAAAGTGTCTGATTATTTAAAAAACTCAAATTAATTCTAAATGGGACATCTATGTTAATAAAACAAACAGATAAGCCTGTGTTTCCAACTGATGAACATTCTCTAGCAGCCAGATAACTGCGTAAAATTGTAGTGTAGTTCGGTTCAGACTGAATCAAATATCTTCCAAGGAGCTTTTTAAGGTGTTAAATGGACACTTATGAGTCAGAGAAGCAAACACTGAGAGCAAGAGAAAAAGCAGGGGGCGAGGGAAGGACAGAGAGGGGAGAGGACAGAGAAAGAGTTAGAGAGACACAGAAGACACAGAGAGACAGGGAGAGTATGTGGTTTGTCTAGACTTCGGCTATCTAACCACAAGATTCAAGTAGGAAGTGAAGAAGAAAATAATCTCCCATCAAAAAAGTAAGCTCCAGGATGCCTAAGGCAGAAGGGAATCCAATGGAATTTTAATCAGGGATATTGAAGATGTGCAGGAAAAGAGCCAAGAAAATGAAATTGAGTTAAAAAAGAAGTCAAAAGGGGTCAGACGGTGCTTGAAATGGAAGGCAATATAATAGACACACAGCTGAAGTGCCTTAGGAGGAAAACAAGGCCATGAAAATGAGTTATTGCTCAAAACTGCAACCCAAGAAACTTCCTGGGCATTAGAGAAAGCAAACCTGTTCAGTAAGTGGGGGTTCGTGCACACTTTGGAATATTCGCCTGTAACAGCCAACTCCTATAAACCAATGAAGCGGTAGACTTTAACTGAAAAGAAAAATATTCTTGAGGAATCAAGATGGAGCAAACAACGTATTTATGAGGGTGGGGAATTAAACAAACAAGAGGCACAAAAGCCAAGCAGAGCAGCTGTGGAGAAATGGTCTCCAGGAAGTCAAAGAAGGCCTGACGAATGGGAGGTCATTTTAGGTTCAGAGAGCCTGGGAGGGTGACAAGAGGACAGGCTTGGGTGTGCAAGAACTTAGGGAAACATCACACACATCTGTGCTTTGGGGGAAAGTCACACTTGATCAGATGACTGAAAATGTTTATGAAAACTGCAACGAGTAGGAAGCACAGTTGATGGACTGAGTAAAGACATGACTCAAAGTGTCTCTCAACCCTACCCAACTGCAGATGCAGGTAGCTTTGAATTTAATCTTGTGCTTGGATAGCCTAAGTCTGGACAAACTAAAGAACCACACACAAAGCCTGAGCACTCTGAAACACCTGCATGTGGGCACGTTTGTGTGTGTGTGTGTGTGTGTGTGTGTGTGTGTGTTTTCTTCATGATTTGGTTTAGAAACTTTAAAACGAACTTAGGTATATTGTGTCAGTGTATACACGAAGAACTGTTGGCTTCTTGCAATCACTATATTTTTGTAGAATCATAGTGTTATTCTTATGAAATATACACTGGAGTACTAAAGGGCTAATTAGGTACCTGAAACCTGCAGGAAAGAATTTCAAATATATTATAGGAAGGCTTTGTGTTCCCAAAAATATAATGCATGAAAAGGTAACCGGGCTAAAAAAAAATCACATCATGTATGCAATAAGTAATAGAATAATGTTCTTATTCTCCTGTTCTTTTTTTTTGGGGGGGGGGGTCGAGACAGGGTTTCTCTGTATAGCTCTGGCAGTCCTGGAACTCACTTCGTAGACCAGGCTGGCCTCGAACTCAGAAATCCACCTGCCTCTGCCTCCCTAGTGCTGGGATTAAAGGCATGCGCCACCATGCCTGGCTTATTCTCTTCTTACCATGTTGTCTCTCTTACTCTTGCTTCCCACTTGCCCTCTCACTCCCTGCTCCCTTCCCACCTCTCTCACTATTCCCTTCCTCCCTCTCTCCACATGGCCATGGCTGGCCTCTACTTCCCTACTCTCTCCCTCTCTCTGGCTTTGTATAATAAGCTCCTTAAAACCAAAATAAATAAATAAGTAAAATAAATAAATAAATAAATAAAATACACAAATAAATAATCAACTGGTTTATATTAACAAAATATGAATTTAAAGCAAGGAGTTACCAATCTAACCCACACACCCTGGCAAGGTTGAGTCTGGAAGTCTAAAATATGAGCAGTTAAGTGGAAAATAGTGAATCTATACTGTAGTGTGGTTACTTTTAAAGAGAAATGCCCTATGACCCTTATGTGTGACCAGATTGGCTTCTGGGCATGTCCTTGAGGTATTTTCTTAATTGACCTGAGAGAGCCTACCCCCTTGTGAGTGGTACCAATTTTAGGCATGTTGGCCTGGGCTGCATAAGAAAAGTAGCTGAGCAATCTGGAAGGAGCAAGCTAGGAGCATTCTTCTGTGGTCTCTGCTTCATTTCCTGCCTCCCTGTTCCTGCCTCAAGTTCCTGCCCAAATTCCTTTGATGGTGAATTGTAAAGAATGGGATTAAATGAACCTTCTTCTCTCCATGTTGCTTTTGGTCAGGGTTTTATTAGAGCAACAGAAAGCAAACTACAACAAACATGAACGTATGTAGAGATATGGAAGGAAACTGAAGTGACATCATTGAGTGACGAGACTGTATGCATATTATACAGGCAATTATTCATGTAACTAAAATGTCCCTGACAGTAAATGCTCCAAGACAGGCCTGGTAGTACAACTCAAATTTCATGCATTTGAGTGGCTGAGGCAGGAGAATTACTCTATTGTTATGAATTCAGGACAAACTTTAAGGCCAGCTTGGTGAACATAGTGAGACTCTGTCTCAATTTTTTTTTTAATCTACTAAGGAATGATCTGGTTTTATGAATCTTTGTGATGCTATCTCCCTCCGAATTGTGTCAGGGTAAAAGGAGGCTCTTACAGACCAGCACTGAAGATGAGCCTGTCACATAGCTTCAGTATCTTATTTTCATTCGTGCAGTGCTTGTACAATTAATGATTACATGTGCAATTAAAGATTTTTATATATTATTAAGTATTGATTTGAAAAAATGTACGCATCTTATCACTCTAAGGCAATCGATAAATAATTTTCTTTCTGGTCATCCCCGGAATCAGCTGCTGTCAGCAGAATTAGACAGGGCCACTTGCTAGGTGATAGGCTCCTCTATTCTTCTACCCTCTACCTGGCTCCTCTGTGCATTTGATTTAATCTGTAATAGCATAATCTAGAAATTAAATTCAGGTGATGGTCACAAAAGAAATGCATCTATAAATTTAAAGAGCTCTAGAATTTAGCTTTTCCTTGTTCAAGCACATGAACAAAAGCTTGTTCTGTCTAACACTGAAAAGAAATTAGTGAGAGGCATCAATAGCATATCACTGGTAGAATCTGCATAGGTAAACACAAAGGCAATATGTTGGGAAATAACAATATATCTCTTTCCATGCCTGATGACTGGAAAATCTGTGTCTCTCATGAGACAAGTCACTTTAAGAATATATGTGATACCTGCATCTTGGGGCATGTACCTTGTTCCTTCCTCTACCTTGGGAAATGCTCCTCACCCCTCTCTTGCTCATGGATTGCCACTCTCCTACCCATTCCGAATGAGATGTTTACAAACCACAAAGTCATGACCACTTATGTTAGTCATTTTTTTCGTGCTGCTGTGACAAAAGCCACTTCAGGAAGGAAAGAAGGAAGGAAGGAAGGAAGGAAGGAAGGAAGGAAGGAAGGAAGGAAGGAAGGAAGGGAGGGAGGGAGGGAGGGAGGGAGGGAGGAAGGGAGGAAGGAAAGAAGGAAGGAAGGAAGGAAAGAAGGAAGGAAGGAAGGAAGGAAGGAAGGAAGGAAGGAAGGAAGGAAGGAAGGACTTATTTTAAAGTGTAAGAACCCAGCCAGTCATGATGGAGGAGGCAGTACATGGTGGCAGGAACATGGAAGAGGCAGATGGTCATACTGAGACCACATTCTCCTTTTCTTGAAGCCTGGGCAGTTTATTGAAAGTCAGTGTGGTCTTCTGTCTCAGTATTAAGATTACTCTAACTAAGTGCCTGTGACAACTCTTCCAGGTCCCTTTGGACTGGGTGGCACTGCAAGCTGGTAACAGATAAAAGGAAGGCATAACCCATATTTCATGGGCTATGAATATGCTCAGTATTTGAGAGCTCTTCAGACCACTTCAACCACTACAGTATTGAGAATAAGTTCAGAACATTCTAGTTATAATGAATATCATCAAATTTTAAACATTCACTAGTTTCTGTACTATCGCTCAATATCTTGTCTCCAACAGCAGAGGAAGCATGGAAGATTGCCATATGTGCTGTGGTTGAATTTTCAAATGACAAATGGCATTCCCTTAACCATCTCTTATTCATGGACAAGACTCTGCAGTCCTGGAACTCATGAGAGCTTGGGAATCTCTGTGAACTGATGGAATGTATGTTTGAAATAACCGTATGACAAGAATACTCATGCTATTTCTCTTGATAAAGGACAAAGCCAACTGACAGGAATCGGGCTTTGAATATTAATAGAACACCAACACAATTTATACCCTTAAAACAAAGCTTGTCAACATCTGGTATGAACAAGGATTAAATCTACAGAAATCACTCTTATATCGATTAGGGTATGGAAGATTCGTGTTGAAGTTAAAGAGACACAAACTTAAGATGACACCATGTCTCTTCTCCTTATGAGCTATGTCACCTCGGGCTACAGACTTCACCTTCCTGCTCCCAGCCGAAAAGCTATAAAAAGGAAGACATCACATCTGCCACTCAAGGGCACTGGAAGCAATCTACAGAGCACCTGCTACACTCTCAGGAAATGGGATTTTCTTCCCCCAAGGGAACACTCTGCACACATGCTCTTGTGCAGTCTAAGGAAGTCTGAGGGCGCTGTTTGGGAATCTTTAAAACAAGGGAATCATAAGACTTTCTGTGGGAGTGATTGACTAGCTCAAACCATTGTGATTCATTATGAAGGCCAGGAGAGAAAAGATTACCGTGATGAATTGTTTGGTATTCTATCTATTGTTACAGAATTGCATCTGTCAGCACAAGAATAAATAAACTAAGAAGCTCCCATGTGAGAGGGGACCCTGTGAGAGGGGACCTCTTGGGATTTGGTTCTGCAGCACGTTCTTCTTGAGAGAACAGACACAGTTTGAGTCTGAGTGTGAGGACGGTCTTGTCAAAGTGAGAGAGGATAATGACCAGGGATGTTTGTCCCTCTTCCAACTGTTAGCCCTTTCTTCTCTTAAAGTAGGTGTGTCGGGAAGAAAAGGGGGAGGAAGATAATTGAAACAGTATTTCCCTGTTTAATGGTGGTCTAGGTTATGGCCTGGTGCTGTCCTTCAATGCTCCTGGCACTTCATTCCTGCTTTATTATGCCTCCTCCTTTCACCAACCAACCCCTTCTATCACCAAGTCATAGCACCAAACTCTCCAGTGCTCCCACGAAGTAGCATTCTAGGGCTCTAGTCATCGTTGCCCTCTGGAGTACTGGCATTTTTTGTCAGCCCATTTTACAGGTGAGAAAGCAGAGGGCAGACCTTGCATAACATGACATGATAGGCATCTAGGCCTTCCACTAGGTCTTTGAGAATCAAAAGCCTTGTTCTTGTCTACTCTCCTTGCTATATGGCTGCTCAAATTTAGTTCCAGTTTGCTTTCTAAGAGTCCAGGGCAAAGTTTTCTTCACTTTTTGAAAGCTGGGCATGATTTTTTCAAGGGCTCTCAGAAGTGGTGCTATGTATACAGGGGATTCACTCTGTAATCATCTTTTAATTAAATGCCAATTCTGTGTTTCTGGTAGGTGTGGCTTAGAGTCTAACCCACAGTTAATAAACACAGTGATGAATAAAACACAGTGATGTTTCTTACCTCCCCCAAGTTCTTCCTTGTCCTCTACATCCCCGCCCTCTTCACCAGGACTGAGTCAGAGCTCATTACCATAACATTCCCGTGTGCATCCCCCCCCCTTCTCTGGCTGCCACAGGAAGATGCCCTCAGCAAATTCCCTGAGGTTCAGAGTTCTGGAGCCACAACATGGCCAGCCAGAGTTCAAGAGCTGGTGGCCAGACAGACTCATAATAGCAGTGCATGTCAAAAGGATGTGCTTGCTTCGTAGCTCCATGGTCCAGAAAGCCCATGTATATCCCTCCCTTACACACAGACACACAGATAGACAGACAGACATTCATACACATACATGTACACATGAATATGTGTATACATATTCACACATACATTATGTGTTTTGACAATCATACACATACACACAAATTGACATCCAGTCAACATACTTAAATAGAAGTACATCCTCATACATATATATACAGCCACATCTATTCACAAATACCTTATATGGACACATGTGGTTTCACTTACATTTTACAAATTCACATATAGAATCACTGACCATAGAAGGAGAATAGCAACACATGGCTTCCTAATTCCCCAGGGAGATAGTACCATTAATTATTACAACATATTGGTGCCCAATAGGTGGCAGGGAGTTGTGCTGCCATTTTGTAGACCTTAGGCCTGGTTCTATCTCTCAGTCTATGAGAGATGCTACCAGAAGTAAGACTCAGACCCACAATATATTTACAAATATCTTGGCCATATAGCTAGGTTCTTCTCTAACTAGAATCATAACTTAAGATTATTTATTTATTTTAATCTATGTTGTGCCACATGCCTAGCTACCTGTGCTTAGGTACCATCTTCTCACATCTTCCCAAGGAGGATCTCCCATGCCTGACTCTATCCCGGAATTCTTTCTCTTCCCAGATGTTCCACCTTCTATTTCTTTCCTAAACCATAGGCTGTAGATTTTTTTTTAATTGACAGGTGTTGCATTCATACAATACACAAGATATTCTCTCTACACTGGGCTGACTGGGCCCAACTAGCCCATATGGTAGACAAGATTTACCCCTCCCTGTTTCTGTATCTCCCTTTCCCAACGTCTTTGGTACTTCTTCATCTTCTCCCTCTCAAGCAATGATGAGCTCCCTGGCTGTCCTGTCCCTTCCACCTCCTAAGTCACTCTCTTCTCTACCTCCCCTCCTGTGCCTATGGTAAGTGAGCAGCAAATCCCATAGGAACAAAGTAGACAGGCTTTGGTATCAGCGGACACCAATCCGATTCCCTCCTTATTTCCTGGCTTTGCGATTTGGGCCGGACTTTCCATCCTTTCTGATTCCAAACTTTTCCACCTGTAAAATGAGCTCATTCCCATCTGAGGTAAGTAAACAATGAGCTAAGGGATGGAGGTGTGCCAAGACCGGGACCTAGGGCTCTATTAGATCTACGGGCATCCTTTCCTTTCCTTCTTCAGAGTCAAGCCTTCTTTCCAAGCAGCCCACCCCTGGGCCTGGGTCCCTCTCATTTGTCCACCAACATCCCCTTCAAACCACAGGCTTTCTCTCAATGGGTTTGCACCCCTTGACCTATGTCTTGAAGCAGTCCTCCTCCGAAAACATTCCTCCCCTATTCACCCTCTTTCTTTCATTTATTCCATCACACAGCGTTTGCAGCGGCGTCCTTCACATCCTCGCTCTGGTTCCTCCTTTGCTGTCCTCTACGGTCAGACTTCCACTTACTGGACCTCCAGCACTAAGAATGGCATTAGTTCTTGACTTAAGCGGAATCTTCATGATTATCTCGGCTTCATGCTTTCAGCACCTCCACTGATCTGCTTCCTCCGACCTGCCTGACCCCTTAGACTCAGGGTAGAGTACAGGGCTAGGGGCCAGAGACAGACAGCTTGCTGTGAGCTCTCAGTTCTTCCCAGCCAGACAACCTTGGGCATCTCACCCATTCTCCAGGTCTCATCTATAAAGTGAGGTTAGAGGGCGTACTCCTTTTACTGGGGCGTAAAGGACCAAACACGATAATGCATGTTAAAGCATTTCCAGGGATGGAGAGCTTAATAACCACAACTTCTTACTTTATTCCATACATCTGTCTCCCTCCCTAATCCTGCGAGTCCAGTATCCTTTACTCTACTTCCTGAAGTGCTCACATAGTGTTTCTCCAAGGCTCTGTCCTAAGGCTTCTCATATGTACTAAAACAAAACAAAACAAAACAAAACAAAAACAACAACAACAAAAAACCTTACCAGATCTCTAGTCAATAGCCTCTTGTTCAAGACAAGGGCATCTCCATGGCCTCACCCCAGTGCTTCCCTGAGCCCTGCAGTTACACTGTGGCAGAACTTCTGAGCATTTCACTGACGACAGGAATCCCCATTGCCTGGTGGTACTTCAGCAGAGAAGTTGACTGAGTGGAGCATTCTCCAGGAAGAGGAAAAGGCAAGGGCTGTGAGCAAGAAACAGACAAGGAGAGACACCTGCCAGTAGGGGAATGAAAGGGGAAGCATCTCTGAGCACTATGCCTTGTTAGATACTAAAGGTCATCTGTAAGGCATCAGCCTTGTATCCAACAGAAGGGAATAGATGCAACCTGCCTCTATCTCCTCAATCAATGCATCTCACTGTTCTAAGATAGAGCCTCCTTTCAATATGCTTTGCTACCAGCACTGTGTCAATGTCCTCACCACATGAATCTTTCCAGTGACCTTAGCCTGGAGTCATTCCCGTTCTACAAGTAAGCAAACTGATCCTCAGTGAATGTCTCAAGGCATGGCTGATTTTGACTCTGTCGCACTGGTGACATGAACTACCTTGGGGAACATCTGAGCTCCATTTGTTCCCACCCTCCTCTCTCTGTACCTGACACGTTTCCTATAAACACAGGGATCACTAAGTGCAGATGAGGCTCCTTTCTTGGAATAGAAAATGATCCTTAACACAATCTCCCATCAGTAGCCCTGCTGAGAATCTGATGGAGAAACTAAGTCCACCCAGAGATGCCTTTAACACCAAAGCTTCATGAGAAAACTCCACTTCTAGGCTACATTATTTTTAGGCTTATTCCAAGAACTCTTTGATCCAAAAGGCAGATCCAGGTTTCATAAGCTAGCAAAGTGTCATGGTTTAGTGAAATCCTCCACAGATAATAGAAGATGCACTCTAGAAGAATGTTCTTCGTTTATGAATCGCATACTGCTCTGGCTTCCTCTGCGTAAACAGGATCCAGCTTCCATAGAAAGAGCAAAAACAAGGTGATGATTAGCCCAGGGGACACAGGTTCAGTTTTGATAAGTGTGAGTAACTTTTGACATATGACATTGCACCCAGAATGGTCAGGTTTGGGTAAATAGTTGGGGCATGGGAAGCACTACCCCAGAAAAGAGAACCTCAAATTAAAGCTCTTTTGAATACATGGAGAGAATAGTCCTTTGTAAAATACCGCTTCTCGGCCTTTTGGCTAAGATTAAGTGTAGCAAAATGAGAGTGGCATTAATTTCACATGGTTCCTGAAAATCCGTTAAAACACTGGATTTTTTTACGGAAGGAATTGCAGAGACAAAGTTTGGAGCTAAGACAAACGGATGGACCATCCAGAGACTGCACCACCCAGGGGTCCATCCCAGAATCAGCCACCAAACGCAGACACTATTGCATATGCCAACAAGATTTTGCTGAAAGGACCCTGATATAGCTGTCTCCTGTGAGGCTATGCCAGTGCCTGGCAAATACAGAAGTGGATGCTCACAGTCATCTATAGGATGGAACACAGGGCCCCCAATGGAGGAACTAGAGAAAGTACCCAAGGAGCTAAAGGGGTCTGCAATCCTATAGGTGGAACAACAATATAAACTAATCAATACCCCCAGAGCTCATGTCTCTAGCTGCATATGTAGCAGAAGATGGCCTAGTCAGCCATCATTGGGAAGAGAGGCCCCTTGGTCTAGCAAACTTTATATGCCCCAGTACAGGGGAACACCAGGGCCAAGAAGTGGGAGTGAGTAGGTAGGGGAGCAGGGCAGGGGAGGGTATAGGGGACTTTTGGGATAGCATTTGAAATGTAAATGAAGAAAATATTTAAGAAAAAAAAGAAAAAAGCACTGGATTTTTTCCTTCTTCTTCTGATAATACTTTTGGGAGGATTACTTTGTGCATTCACATAATTCAAACTTAAAAAAAATAAAATGATATGTCATGACATTTCTTGCTCCCTTGTTTTCTATCTATAATTCCCATTGTTCCAATAAGATTGTTTGTTATGTTATGTCTCTGGTTTGTTATGTTATGTCTTTGATAATGATGCAATGATATGTCATCATATTCCATTCCTTTGTTGTTATATAAATTGCAGCATGCTAGACATAATTTCTGCAATGGACTTTTTTTTTTTAAGCAATAACGTCGCTAAAGACTTCAAGAGGTATACAAGTGGGAGAAACTATTCTACTGTTAAAATGTTTTAATAATGAAAAATGGTAATTATGATGATTAAGTATATTTTTTTAATCTAGAAAAAAGACATTAACATAATACACATTGGTTGCTTTAATGAAAAGATGCTACATAATCCAAACTTCTCAAAGTTTAATTTAAACAGTGCTTAAGTTATGAGTAACTAGTTGGTGAATACAATTGATCACCCAAAGGATACTTACTTTTCCACTCAACCTCAAGCTGAACAAAGCTGTCTTTGATTAGCAACCCTCTAGAGGCCGATGAGAATCACCTCTCTTCATTCTTTTCTCTCTTTCCCTTGTATCTGGAACCACACACATGTATTGCTGTATACACATTCCTGACTCCTCTTCTTTCAATTCCCTTGCTTTTTTTTTTTTTTTTTGTAGTTGATAGCTATTAAGCCTTATAGGTTCTAATGGTTTGTATATGCTTGGCCCAGGGAGTGGCACTATTTGGAGGTGTGGCCTTTTTGGAGTAGGTGTGTCACTGTGGGCGTGGGCTTTAAGACCCTACTCCTAGCTGCCTGCCAGTCAGTATTCTACTAGCAGCCTTTAGATGAAGATGTAGAACTCTCAGCTCCTCCTGTACCATGCCTGCCTGGACATTGCCATTATGTCTGGATTTATTAAAAGAAGACACATCAATTTGCAAGCATTATTATACACAGAATCAGAGGCTTCCAAAACCTTCTGAGGTACTTGGCCAGAGCCCTCTTTTCAGCCCCTAGTCCTCTTTTAATCCTTCATGTGCATCAGCATATTGACGGAAAGGGTTTTGAAAAATACAGATTATGTAAAAGAGCATACTCCCAGAACAGAACAGAACAAAACAGAACAGGATACAGCTTCATAATTTGTATTTTGAATACATTCCCAGGTGAAGTATTAAGCCCCTCAGGACTCAGGTTCTAGGAGCACTGGGTGCCGAGATGATGCAATACTCTTCAGGAATTGCCCACAGCCAAAGACAGCATCCTCCTACAAGAGAACAAACTGCTTATGAAGACATCTCTACACAAGCATGAAAGCCCACACACCCATTTCAAAGCAGGACAAGGGCTCTTAGGATGGCGTGAAATGGGGCCACCAATTATCATGGTTCATCTCCACCTCCTGCTCATTCCTGCATCTTTGCTTCTCTAGGTTGTATATTCTGAGAACTCCTGGTTTTGTTTTATTTTGTTTTTTTAAAAACTGCCAGTAAATATTGATCCATGTTTTATTTGTTTCTTGAGAACTTAGCCTGAGATACATTCTCAAATTTAAACATTTATCCCTGAAATGCATAGAGAGCCTCGCAAATAGCCATGTAAAGATGGCTTTGAGATTTATTATGTTGTGTTCAAGTAAAGGACTATTTTAAATCACATTTGTGTCATTTTTATAGCACATTCAAACAGCTCAAAATAGTATGCAAAACCTTGTTCACAGGTCCATACAGCATTCTCATCCCACATTGATGCTCTTTCCCAGTGAGCAGTTCTTTTCAACAGCAATGTGCATTAGTTTTGACCTTTAAGACAACAATTAAGCACTGGAATTCTTTCCTTTCAGTAGAGATTTCTTGAAGGTCTCTAGGCTTAGTTCTATGATGATATAAACCATACTTAATTCTATTTTCACATTTGATAAAACAAAAAAGAAAGTCCACATCAAAGGTTCTTCAAATTAGCTGTTATGACTGATGGAATGTTAGGTGATGTCTGGGTCTGAACTGATTTTGATATCCAGGATTGTCCCTGAGGAGGTGACATGGTGATGACAGAATTTATGGAGAAGAGTATGTGTGTTGGATCAGGTACAATCATGGGTTACTCCAAAGGGCAACACATATTACGTTCCTTAGAAATAGAAAGGTAAGGGATTTAAAAAGAGATGAGATTTCAGCCAGACATGTAGACTTTAAGGCCCAGCGTAGGGGGAGGTCATCAAGTTGTCGTCTGAGTAGGGTGAACTCAGATTTCTGGGTGGAAAATGAACTGTAGGGGTGATGGAAAAGCAGAGACATTAAGAGGTCATTGCAGCCATTCCAGTGGAAGAGTTTAGGTATTTCCCTGGGAAATGCCAGTTGCTGCTGATTTCTTTTCCTGGCTGTAAGCATATATTGACTCTTTCATATTATGTAGTAAGATGTACCAAATCTTTATGTATATTCTCCTGGGTGTTGTGCTTAGGAAAGGCTCTTTTATTTGATTAGACTTCTTTTTTGCTAGTACCTTAATGATTTGTTGTATTTCAACGTTGAATTCTTTAGACCGTCTAGACTTCATTTTGGTATTACTGTAAGGCATCATTCTAGTTTTCACAAGTGGTTAGCCAATTGTTCAAACAATTTACTAGATTATCCGCCCTTTCCTGAGGTATAAAAGCCTCCTTTATATACCTAAATTTACATGTAATTACATCTATATCTAGACTTTGTATTGTTCAAATAAATTATCCAGTATAGGAAAATTATTCTCAGTCCCAAAATACTGTCTTTCAACCCAGTCATGAAAGCAAGTGTATTCAAATAGAAATAGTATGGGATTTGGAGGCATTAGTGAACATTAGTGCAGCCAAAGTTATTCCTCACTGTCTTCAGTAGCAAAATGGAGACAGTGGTATTTCACTGATTCTGATGTATCCTTGAAGCTCTTGACTCTGGGATGTCTGAACTTCTTTAAACTCAGTTTTCTTTTATAGCTGTTCATGTATTGGCATGTTTTCTTTGTGTTTCAGTCAGTTTCCTTTTGTTCTAGCAAACAACTTGAGATAATCACTTTAAAAAAGAGGAAAGGTTAATTTAGGCCATAGTTTCCATCTAGGAATGATTGGCTACTGTTTGGGACTGTAGTGAGCACACAGCAGGGGTATGAGGCAGAATACTTGCCAAAACTCTTCACCTCGTGACTAGGATGAGAGAGATGAAGATAGCAGACCAACATCTCCTTCATGGACAGTGCCTAACTAACTAACTAACCTAACTTCCTCCCACTAGGTCCTGTTTCTTAAAGGCTCTATTACCTCCTGGTAGGGTAACAGGCTAGTGTTAAAGACTTACCAAAACAATAGCATTGAGTTTGGGACAGTGTTTTTATTTTGACCTTTTTGGTAAACTCTTGTTCATCCTTCAACACATAAATGCCAACATTATTTCTTCTTTGTTGCTTTTTGGGTCCTTTAGAGTCATAGACTCTTCTCTCCCAATGGCCTATGGTCATGTCTCTTTGTGCTATAATTATTTTCTTATGCATCTTTCTATCATGGCTGACTTGAAGCTTCCTAGAGATAAATCTTTTGATTCCATTGTTTTTCTCTGATCACAATACTTAGCACTTGTATTGGATGAGTGAACAGGCAGATGAATGGATGACCAGATGTAAAGCTAAGTGAATGGTTCAGCAAACTCAGTATCCCATCCTGCACTTGGCAAGTGTGCCCCAGACAAGATGTTTTGCCCCTATGGTCTAGTTTCCTACATTTTTATTGGCTTCCTCATATTGTGCTCTCAAGGACAGAGCCTTTCCCTGTGGGATCCCTGACCCTGGCGCTGGATTCCTAAAAGGCTAGTTCAAGTTCTCCCAGTAACTGTCTACTAATTTTTCAGTATACTGCTCTCTGCTCTCTCTGTAGACTGACATTTTGTGCTTTCTGAACTTATATTTTCAAATATGGTAGGTCATTCCTTCCTTGTCTTTGAGCTTTAAGAATCATGTTGTCTGGAGTTCTTGTCATTGGCTTCTAACTTGACCCTCAGTTTCCACAAGTAGGCTCCCAGTCTCCCCTAGGTCCATCCCAACCCTTCAAATTAGAGAAAGGCAGCAACATCAGTTGATTAATTGAGAGTCAGGTGCTTTCTGTATGACTTGGTATTTAATCCTCTCGAAATCTTATGAGATCTGGGTTATTTCCATTTATAGAAACCCAGAGAGGATAAGAGTTACTCATATTTAAACAGAAGGTGGCAGATTGCAGTAATCAACTTAGAATTTGTCTGATACTAAGCACTATAACCCTTACCCATCTTCCCATGAATGCTGGGCTGCTTCCTGGTAGCTATTTACAAATGCTATCCATTCATCTCAGCTATTCCAGAGAGCCTCATACCCCACTGAGACTGCCCTGGACTGTCTGGCTTGCACCTTTCTCATTTTCTTTTGTCTGATGTTTTGATACCTAGGGCCTTGCTAATTATCCCGGAGTTAGTCAATTCCTAGATATAGTAAACAATTTGTCTATAAGCATATTTGTCAAAAGTTAACCAACTTCTCCAGAGCCCAAACACCAACCACCCCATTTATCAGTTTCTCACACGCTTCTCTATTCTATACTTACCTACATTTAAAGACCACATTATAAACCCATTTGAACTAGCCAATCCCAAGCCTTTTTAACCTTCCTTGCCCATCCCTTCCCTTAGGAATCCTGATAAAGCTGCTTGAGCAAGATTCCATTTCTCTTCCTTTGTTTGCCTCAGAGCTAACTCCAACTTCCTCACATGGTCTCACTCCTTTCATGCACTGTAATTCCCTTCTCTTGGACACTTTTTTCTCAGGGCAATCATCTTCTTGTCTGTTGGCCTTACTGCTCAAATTTTCAAGCTTGGTGGGGTATGGATCTAAGATTTAAGATACCAGTTACATAATCTTAGACATGTCTTTGAGCCTCTGTTTACTCTACTGAACAACAAGGCTGCTGTTATTCTACTTAGACTAATTGTAAGGATTAAGAAATAGATTTCCTGTGTTTTCCTGTACCTCTCTAAGTTTTTCCTCTTTAAATGCTTCTACTTGTTTATCTGCGTTTTCCTGTAATTCCTTCTTGTAGTCCTCCATCATCATCATGACGAGTGACTTTATATCCATGTCCTGTTTTTCTGGTGTGCTGTTGTATCTAGGACTTGATGAGGTGGGTGAGTTTGGATCTGGTGAAGAATGAAGTTCAAAATGTGGTCTCTTTGCCCCTTACTAGAATTAAGAACAAAGCACACACTGAAGGAGTTACAGAGATCATGTGTGAAGCTGAATCAAAAGGATGGACCAACCAGTGACGGTGGCTGCCAGGGATCCCTCCCATAATCAGCCACCAAAATAAACACTATAGCATATGCCAGCAAGATTATGCTGAAAGGGAACTGATTTAGCAGTCTTGTGGGAGGCTATACCAGTGCCTGGTAAACACAGAAGTGGATGCTCACAGTCAGCTGTTAGTTGGAACACAGGACTCCCAAGGTAGGAGCTAGAGAAAGTACCCAAGGAGCGGAAGGGGTCTTCAACCCTCTAGGTGGAAGAATAACATGAACTAACTAGTTCCCCCGGCGCTCATGTCTCTAGCTGCATATATGNTATACCAGTGCCTGGTAAACACAGAAGTGGATGCTCACAGTCAGCTGTTAGTTGGAACACAGGACTCCCAAGGTAGGAGCTAGAGAAAGTACCCAAGGAGCGGAAGGGGTCTTCAACCCTCTAGGTGGAAGAATAACATGAACTAACTAGTTCCCCCGGCGCTCATGTCTCTAGCTGCATATATGGAAGAAGATGGCCTCCTAGTTGGCCATCATTGGAAGGAGAGGCCCCTTGGTCATACAGACTCTATATGCCCCAGTACAGGGGAATGCCAGGGCCATTACATGGGAGGGGGTAGGTAGGGGAGCAGGGCGAGGATGCGGGAGGGTAAGGGAAAATTTCTGGATATTATGAGAAATGTAAATGAAGAAAATATCTAATAAAGAGAAAAAAAAAACCTGGGGAAAAAAAAGAAATAGATTTCCTGATGTATGCTCAGTGTTGAAAGGCTAACTGATGGTGTAATTGGCATTGCTGAGACTCCGTACTCATTAGTTCCTACCACAGTACAATGCACAAGTCATGGTGGACAGAAAACAATCTTGATTTGAACAGTGACAATTGGTTAAGACGCCCTTCTCTGTGCATTTTCACATTGATCCAAACACAAATTAGGGGCCCTGTGATGCTGAAGAGTTATAAATTTGTTTAAAAGAGGCAAAGAGTAGATATCTGCCAGTCTTGGGAATAAAACATAGTTGTACTAAATAGCTCACAGTGCCATACCGATACATTCACAAAGGTTTAACCTTTATCAGATTAAGTAGATCTGAGAGACACATGGGAGATTGGGTATAGCACAATACCCCTATAAATCTGTGAGGACATTTCCAGAAACAGACTATAAGGACAAAGACTTCATAGTTTAATACACTGATTTGTTTTAAAAAAATAAGTAAACAAAAATGTTCTGAATAAAGTTGCCTAACCCCAAATTACTACTGGGCCTCCAAGTTTACCTCTAGCAATTTTCTTTTTCAGTAGCTCTAGGGTGAGAGATATGAGCCAAGCACATTCTATACCCTCCCCCTTTCTCCCCAAAGCAAACTGCTTCCCTTCCCTACCAAGCTCATTTCTCTCACGTGTTCCATGAATGGAGAATTTGTTTCCACACTGTAGACACCAGACTTGGCTCTATGATTTGGCTTTGCCATGAGAAGTGAATACATAGACGGTGTGCCAAGAAACAGCATGTAATTCTGCCATCTTTCCTCCCCTGTGGTGAGGCCAGCGTCTCCTAGACACACGCTGCCCGTTCAGCTTGGTTTCTGTGACGACGAGATGAAATCAAACTGCATCTGGCCACAGAGAACATTCCAGGTGGGACATAAATACATCATTGCTGTAGTAAGCAACTAAGGTTTGGTGACTGTGTGTGAGAGTCAGATAGAATGACTTTGACTGACAGCCAAATGTTTTCAAAGAAAATGATGCTGGTCAGAGTTTCAATGGCAAACACTGGATATATACATGGCAGCATGCAGTATGAACAGTGCCCAGAATTCACCAAAGTGTAGAGTTTAAGACAGTCTTATAGAGTAAACAGAGTTGACAATAATGTACTGTGTTAGAAGGGAGGATTTTGAATGTGCTTGCCATACAGAAATACAGTAAGCATTTAAAGTGGTAGGTATGCTAATCTCTATGGTTTGACTCTTATATAATATATGCATAAATTAAAATATGTTATATCTCACAAATATGCTAAATTTTTATGTAGTTTAAACATTCAAAATACACAAAGCCATCACTTAAGAACTCAAAGGAGGAAAAAATCGGATGTGATATGTCTTAAAATCCTAGATACTGCCCCTTCTAATATCTTCTTTAATAACTAAGTCTGTATTTACCCTATTCTTTAAATCTCAAACACCAGAGACATCCTTGATGTTTTTAATTCTTTTCCCTTCCATCATGTGCAAGGGCAGTTGGCTGTAACTACAAATATATGTTCATATCCACAGCCTCACTCAGGTCCTGGGTTATTGCAAGCAGCTCCTGACTAGTCTTTCTGTTCTTGCCCTTGCTTCAGCAACTCCAGAGTTGATACTAAAGACACGTTGATCAGCTAACAATATGTGGATGATGCTGGACGATATTGATCCATGCTAGCAAACTTCTAATCTTCTATTCATGTTTAAATTGACATTTTACCTCCTTACTATGGCCTAAAAGAAGTCTAGAAATTGAGCTCCCACACTCTTTAGTTTATTTCACAAGTTCAAGCTACCCTGAGCTTCTCTCAGACTTCATAGGCCCTTTGCACTGTAACTAGTTCTTCAGTTGTTCATGCAGCATCTCCTCCAGGTTTTGCCTGGCATCTCCAAATTGATTTCTCACACAGCATTTCATTTCCTTCCTTTTATTGTACATATTGGTGACTGAAATTATTTAGTTTCACTATTAATTGTCTGAACACACATTAGCACTAAAGTTATAAGAGGCCAGAGGAAAGACTTCGTTCCTTCCATCACTATATACTCAGGAAACCTTACTAGGCATCTGGTATATACAAGACTGATGGATCCAGAGGCATCACAGGTAGTAATTCATCAACAAGCTGTTTCTTTGAATATACTGTTTGGTCAATAAATATCAATTGGCAAAGTGCATAAATGAACAAGTCCAACAGTGGGGGGTAGGTTCAATGGACATTGTTAGTCATGAAGCAGGACTGTAATAAGAAAGCAACCAAATGCTAATTGAGCTTGTGGATACATGTAGATCAAATATGGTTGACAGAAAACGAGCTCCTTCTTGGGACTCTTGAAATTATACAAGACTCTTTAAAATGTAGTACATAACTCTGAGTCGCCAGCATGAAAATGCCACGTCGACTTCTTTATTAGTGTGGTGACCATTCGGGCATATAGGCATAACTTACTAAGTGCTTTCCATGATAAATGAAAGAAAACTGTATTTGTAATAACCACACTTGCACTGCTGCTTCTAACAATACTTTTATGTGCAGGACTTGATAAATCTTTTAGGAATTTTAATTAAACCACAATGAGCTGGAATCCAGGTTGAGATTCACAGAGACTGTTTATCAGGGACATTCTTCCACTGGCTGAATGCAGAGCCTACTTCTGCCCAGAAATTCACAGGCTGCCTTCCTGTTTTTAGGTTCTAATTTATTTTCCAATACTACAATGGTACTTTTCTTCCTTATTTTGGGGGGAAGGTTGATGCTGTTATGATGTGGTTTTGCTTCTGGGTTTGGTTAGTTTTGGGTTGAGATGAGGGTTTCAGTCCTAGTTGGCTTGGTACTCACTATATAGGGCAGTATTCTCAAACTACTGGCAGTCCTCCTGCTCAACGCTCCAAATGGAGGAGTTATAAGCATGTGCCACTGCTCCAGCCAGGTGTAGTATCTTCTGTGCAACATATAGCTTATTCTGTTCCTTGACATCACAGGGACTAATGAAGATATAAATAAAACCCAAGTTCAGCAAGAGCTCAATGATTCATGTTCATGTTCGAGAAAGCCAGTGGGAAATTGCAAAGCCTGAATTCTAGAGAACTAGAAAGTGATATGTGCTTTTCCAAAAAGTACATTCAATAATGTAAAGTAAATTAACCAAGTATTGACTTTTGCTTCTACTTGGATGGAGGAAGCTAAATTAGTGATAGATTAAAATGCCTTTCAGGAGAATATTGCATATTGATTTGTCTCTTAGGGAGGGCAGACATTTATTTTCCTACAAGATAGCTTACATATTTTTTAATTCACTTTTCCAAAGCACTTAGAAAAATGTCAAGCCAGATGCAGTCCAACTAAATGGGAACTTTGGATCAGTACATCTGGATTAATATTTTATTACTTTTCATTATTTTATTTTTAGTAATGTTTTACTGCAAAACAGAAATGTATTCTTTGCCCACCATTGTATATGTACCCTAACATTTTTCCAAACTTGTCTCAGAGATTTCTGTTTAGATGTCTAAGTATTAATTACTTCTTCCAATGTGTTGTGACTCTTATTTCAGGTAATCACTCTTTTTTAATGACTCAAGCAGGGAAGCCAGTGACATTTGAGAACTCTGGAAGGGAGAAAGGAACTAGACACACTCTTTCCTCATGACCATTTCTCAAGACATCATCTCTAGATGAGGACTGAGGCTGCTGACCAAGTCAGGGGTCACTCACCTTAGTTCATAGTTGAGGAATAACAAAATTATGTTGAAGCTGCATTCACAAAAGGAAAGAGTAAGTCAATAGAACAAGATAAAAGTCCAGAAAACCATATAATCAATAACTTTACATCAATGAGGATCGATGGTATTTATAATAAGTGGCCCTGATTAATGGATAGTAAAATGTTAAAAAAAAAAAAAAAACAACAATCAAACAAACAATTCGTAATCTCCTATCTTATACCAGGTACAAAAAAGAGCACAGACATAACTAGGAAAAAATACCCTACAGCATCTTCAAAACTCTGGAATCTATAAATATTTTTGACCAAAGCCAACAAGGAAAAAATTATAAAATTTTATATTAATAATAAGACCTTCTATTTATAAAAATGTATCAACAAGACAGTTGAAAAATATAGTTTACTGAGTGGAAAATAATATTCTTATGTATATCTATAAAGGAATAGTGGACATGATACAGAATTAATTCCTATAAATCAAGAAGAATGGCATACAACTCAACAAGGAACTGGGTGGCTATAAACATAAAGGAAAACTTCTGGGTAAAAAGAGGATCATAAACTGTCTTCATGTGAACTAGTGGAGAAGAGGATCATCATCATCATCATCACTACTAAAAGAGAGGAAGAGGATGTGACCAGATACTTGAAAAGAACAGAGGAAAGATGGATGTTTCTGACAGCCACAAGCAACTTCAGTCATACAGCTCCATGATCTTAAGAAAAGCAACAGAAGATACTTCCAAGAGCAGCAAATTCTCACATCACTGATCAGTACTGAGACTTCAAAGGTATCCTGCTGAATACGAGCATTACTCCAAAAGAAGAAAAGATGAATAAACCAACAGATGAACACATTGTAACACAACAAACACAAGAAGGCAGGAAAAGCAAGGCAATGTGGCTTCCAAAATGCCATAATTCCTTAACTACTTGTCCACAAATACAGTGAAGCAGAACAAGAAAAAGTCAAAAGATGGTAAATGACCTAAAATAGACAGAAGCAAATGAAATCAATCTAGACCCATAGGGGGCCAGTAAAATGGAGGAGAAAATGGAGACATGAATGAAAAAGTTAGCTGTTAACATAGATGGGAAAAATCCAGCCAGGAAATTCAGATTTTAAAAATTAGAAATATTGGAAATGAAAAACTGAATGAATCAAGTTTTAAAACGTTGGAAGCATCCCTAGCAAGGCTCAGCCAAGCAGAAGGAAGAACTTCAGGGATGATGAATTCATTTGGTGAAATATTATGTTCAAACATCAATAATAGGAAAAGTGAACAAGCATAACATCTAATGTCTTTGATATACAGTGGAGAAAATAACCCTAAGAATCCATGGGTAGAAGAATCTGAGATAAATATATCAAAAAGCAGAGAATCTATTCAATGAATTAGAGCATAAAAGTTTCCAGATGTAGTGATGAGAATCTAGCTGAGGTAGTTAGGGGCTTACCCAGCATGACTGAAGCTTAGGACTAGATCCCCAGATCTAGCATGGTTGTGCTGTTTTGGATTTGAAGGCCAGAGGATCAGAAATTCAAGGACATTGTCAGACTATTTAGCATTTTAAAAAGCAGCATCTGCTACATAAGACCCTATCTCCAAAAAGACAAGAAGAAGACAGAAGAGGAAAAAGAAGAGGAGCAGGAGAAAGAAGAGGAAGAGGAGAGGGGAGATGAAAAGAAAAAGAATTGTTTTTTTTATTAGATATTTTCTTAATTTACATGTCAAATGCTATCCCCAAAGTTCCCTATACCCTCCCCCCCGTCCTGCTCCCCTACCCACCCACTCCCACTTCTTGGCCCTGGTATTCCCCTGTACTGGGGCATATAAAGTTTGCAATACCAAGGGGCCTCTCTTCCCAATGATGGCCGACTAGGCCATCTTCTGCTACATATGCAGCTAGAGACATATGATGGAACACAGGGCCCCCAATGGAGAAGCTAGAGAAAGTACCCAAGGAGCTGAAGGGGTCTACAGCTCTATAAGAGGAACAACAATATGAACTAAGCAGAACCCCCAGAGCTCATGTTTCTATCTGCATACGTAGCAGAAAAATAATTGTTTTAAGTTCTCCCAAATCCAGACACAGAAATATCTATCTACACACAAGAGGCATTTTAAACCACAAACAGACATGAGCAGAGCCAAACCACTCTGTGACATGTATTTGTCAAGATGTGAAAAACACAAAGAAAACAATATTAAAAGACATAAGGAAAAAAACAGCAACACACTTACAAAGACAGAGACAACAGTGCAACCTCAAATCTTTCAGCAGTCAGAAAAACATGAATGGTATATTTCAAGTCCTGAAAATAAATAATTACTAACCAAGACTGCTATGTTTAGAAGACCTGCCCTTTGAAATTGATAAAGGAATAAGAACATGTTAAGAAGAATACAAATTAAGGAAGTTCATGACTACCACGTAAGTACTACAGAAGGTACATAGTATTATTCACAGTGGGGGGGGGGGAAGAAAGTATTCAATCAAAAGAACACAGAAAATGATAAATTTCATGCCAGAAATAAATAAGCAAAGAAGTGGGAAGAAATCCTTCTTGTCTGACATAGTTAAGCATCAAATCCATAATCGTTAAAGAGACAACCAAAAAGATCAGAGAAATTAGTAAACATCTCTCAATAATAACTTTAAATATAAATGGACTCAACTCACCAATAGAAAGATCCAGACTAGCTAACTGGATTAAAAAACATCAATGTAACTATGTACTGTCTCCAAGAACCATACCTCACTAATGAAGATGCCTACTGAAAAGGCTGGTGAGTGGATATCAAATGCAAGCTGTTATAGCTTTTTGATCTCTGATAAGGTAGATTTCAAAGAAAAGCTCATTGGAAGAGGTAAAGAGGCCATTACATATTAATAAAGAAATTAATTTATTAATAAGATATAATAATTATTCACATTTATAATAAATAATATATATATATATTGGGACTTCCAGTTTCATAAAACAAACATTAATGCACATTTTAAAAATCATGTCTTATGCAATAACCCTGGTGATTTTCCTATCCTACTCTCATCTGTCATCCAAATGAAAACTCAACAAAGAAACCTGACAGTGCAATTAAACTGCCTCCCAAGGACTTACTGTTTTACCCATAGATCAGTGTATCTCTCCACTTCGCCGGGCGTGGTGGTGCACGCCTTTAATCCCCGCTTTCCAGTGGAAGCTTCCTTTTGCTGCTACTCATTTTGCTTCTAGATAGAGATTGTCACAGAGACCCACCCACAACTGGTCAAGATAGAGAGAATAAGAGATTGTGTGATGTTTAGCAGCCTTTAACACAGCATCTACATTATCCCTCTTCCTCCTCCTCCTCCTCCTCCTCCTCCTCCTCCTCCTCCTCCTCCTTCTTTTCCCTCTCCCCCTCCTCCTCCTCTGCCTAAAGCTCAGGGATCATTGCAGAAGAATGACAGAAAGATTTTAAAAGCTAGACGTGGATATGGTAGATGACTAAATGGAAACTGTTTTCCAGACACGCGTATGAACTCACAGCCATTGTAACAGCATTCACAGACCTACATAAGTTCAAGCCAGACAAAATCCCAGCACAGAGAGGGAAGTTAGTCATGAAATTCCACCCCCAGATAAAGTGCTGGTGGCTGCTGGGAGAGGAACAGACACTTTTCCTTAAGGGAGTAGTTCTTGTTATATTAACCTTATTCCAGTGGAAAGCCACATGTTCAAGAATACATGGGCAGTGAAGCACAAATGTAAATTGATGGGATTTTATTTTTAAAAAAGACACAAAATTGGGAGTTGTGTGAGTAGAAAGGTGAGGATGGTTCTGGGAGGAATTGGGGGAAGGGGTGTATGAAATTCTCA